>CALNXK010000004.1:6942500-7227500 GCA_942486035.1 Porites lobata
TTTCTCTTATCAGGGGTGGCAGGTCTGTAGCAAGAGCAAAAGAACTCCCTGGCATTTTAGTTCCCCACCGACTAATTGCACATATCTGGAAATTTGAAATTCTAGTGACAACCCTGAATATTTCAAATGGAAGCATTAAAAATGATTTTACCTGAATGTTAGGTTTGTTTTTCTTGGTTGCTCCTTCAAATGACAGACTAGGCAGCGATGCAGGCATAGCTCCTCCAATATCAACTTTGTAACTGTCAGAGCCTCTGTTGGTCACGATGCCAATGACACGTTCTTCCTTCACTGGGACATACTAAGTAAAAAGCAAGAGAAAAAGTTACTCACCCTTAAAGCTCTCAGATCAACAAGCATATCTTTTACACGACAATCGTTTCAAAAATTCAGCACCTTCTAAATCTATATCATGTGCCATGTGCAACACGAGTCTTACCCTCCTTTGATTGCAGTCAATCAAATAGGTGGCCGGTTTTCGATGTCTTAAAACTCCTGCCTTGTATGCTAAAATCACGCCGTTCTCCTCTCGCAACCCAGGCCCAAACTTGATTTTAATTTTTCCTTCAATAGTTGCTTCTAAATCTGCCACTTTGCCGATGACATCGCCTGGCATTACCACTCGATTTACAAGACTTGCGACGTCCTTGTCCGCCATGTTATTTTGGTACGTACTTCATGTAACACAGAAAAGAGTGCATTGTCAACCCCAGTCTCCTCAGTTTTCCAATTCTTGATTTGTCTTAGCTTACTTCTCCTAAAAGGGGTAATTTTCCGGAAAAGAATCCCCTGGGATTCGAAACTATGTCGAGCCCTTAACTGAGAATACTGCTAGAAACTTTTCTCAATATATCGTCAAACATACAGATTTCTTTACTGAGCTGGAATTTTTTCCCTAGCGCGCGCTCTCTCACCGGTTTTACTTAGGGGTCACGGGACATCTTATTGCTTCTCGCCAACATGTACAGTATCAAGGGACCGTACATCACAAAAGTCTATATCAAGACCCGGGTGTTTTGTGATATATAACGACTGAGTTGATGATTGGTCCTCTCAGGAAACCAGTCCTTTTTTGTGCTGGTTACTCACCCACAACGTTTTCAATCTGAGTTCAAATATGTTCGTCCAATTTTTGCTGAACACTCACTGAACACCACAACCTGTTTCACCTCGCTGTTTTCAAAGCAACAAAGTGCCAGATTTGCTTTAGATAAAATTTAGATAAAACGGTGCAGTAGAACGTTTGATTCTTCTGCGCGCGCTTGCTGAATAGAATGCAGGGCTCTCTGTGAGGTAACGACGGAAACCTGTACTGTATTGTGCGAAAAAGTTTCCACAGAAGGAAAATTTAGAGCATACGGTGCCTCTCAGGAGAGCAGAAAACACGATTTAACGAAAAAAAAACAAAAGTCAAAAGAATTCAAAGCATCTCTCAACATGACTTCTTTTGAAAGCTTAGACAGAGACAGTGAAGATGGAGCAGGTATTCGCATGTACATTGGTACATATGAAGGACATAGAAACGAGAAATATGAACGCCATGGGTTTGGTCACGCTTTGCTACCAAACGGCGATGAATATGAAGGTGAATATGTAAATGGAAAGAGACATGGCAGGGGGAAATACGTGTTTTTCAGTAAACAGGCAAGGTAATAAACTTATTTATAATGATGCGTGAGAAATTTCTGCAATTTGATTGGCTTTGAGCCGTGGTATTTCTGCTTAATTTGAGGTACTTACATGTGAAAATTACAAACCTTTTGCGGGAAGTAGAAAAGAAAAAATAAAGGCATGATTTGGACGTGATATTTGGCATAAATACCACTCGTAATATTTCAAAATTGTCTCAAATTTCACTCCCTCATCGGCTCGTGAAATTACGTATAACAATTTTGATATATCACTCGTGGTATTTTTGCCAAATATCACTACAAAAATGAATCATGCTATTACCTATACAAACAACGCGGCAAGTGAACATTATGGGGAATATTTTGGGTTTGACAATTCTTCTATAGCGATCATTAAAAGCAAACGAAAGTACTAGCCAGGTCTGAAACAGAGAAAAGTATATGTGTATATATAATTTGAAGCAAGGATAAAACTAGATCACAAAAGATGGAGTGTAATATCTGCTTTTCTCCTATTGAAAATTTACACTTGACTACTGATACACTGAAGTGCTTAAATATCAGTATCTATCAAGTTTAACATGGCAAATTGAATTTTGCAATCGTTCCCGATAACTCGAAACCTCGCTAACTTGCATTGAACTGTTTTTCGTTTCCCTTCAGAGTTCGAGTTCCCGGGGTTCTACTGTATGTAGAAAAAATCATAAACAACTCTTACCAGTTTGAAATTGCGTAAAAAAAACTTGAATTTCCATTACGTCTCCTTGCGGTTACATCTAGAGATCTGTCCAGCAATTTCTTTTCTTGTACGGTTCTCACCTGTGGATATGCAATTCTTCTTGAATCGCTACATCATGAAGACCGTTTATCCAAGCTTACGCTGGAACTGTAGATGTGCACTATACTTGAATTTCACAAAATTGGCATAACTATAGTTCACCGACATGTTATTTGGCTTGGTTTTGCTGCGAGTTTGTTTTATATTCAAACGCGCTTTCAAACCAAATAACTAACCAATTAAATTACAGAAAACACAGTTCTCTGGGGGCACTTTTCTACAGCACGTGTTTTCTCAAGTCCAAAAATTCTTGTTGATTTCGCCCTTAAATTTCTACCAAAGTAAAGCAGTGCTCTATGCTTTTTGCATAATCGCTCAATGAACATCAAAATTTCCCGCTGAAGGAAATGTTCTTTCTTTTCTTTTTGGCCGTTTTGTTTTTGTATTCTTTGCTGTTATTGTTGTTGTTGCTTTTTTTAGACCATATTTTACCTATTGGCTGGTTTCAGTTTATTCATAGTGCATCCCTCCATCACAGCCTCGCGAGGAGTTGCGATAAACGTATAATTTTCTAGTTTATTTCTTAGGTACGAGGGACAATATGTCAACAATCAAAGACATGGTCAAGGAACATTCTGGTACCCTGATGGGTCAGTGTATGATGGAGACTGGACCGAGGGACAGAGGAATGGTTATGGTGTATACATATATGCTAATGAAGATAAGTACCTAGGGATGTGGAAAGACGATCGGCGACATGGGCAAGGGGAATACATCTACAAGGACCACAGGCTTAAATACAAAGGTAAGTCCCCTGCAAGTTAAGTTTGGAGCTAACTTGATGAATGCCTTGATTTAGAGAATCCCGAACGCTCTATAAATAACACGAGTGAGGTTATGGTGACAGTAATGATGATGATGATGATGATGATGATGATGATGACAAGAGGAAAAAGAACAAGAAGAAGAAGAAGAAGAAAAAGAAGAAAAGGAATCGCATAATGTAAACAACTACTATAAAATATCACTTGGGAACCCCGAACGTTCTATGAATAACACGAGTGGGGTTATGGTGACAGTAATGATGATAACGATGATGATAATGATGATGATGATGATGATAATAACGATGATGATAATAAGGAGAAGAAGAAGCAGAAGAAGAAGAAGAAGAAGAAGAAGAAGAAGAAGAAGAAGAAGAAGAGGCAGAAGCAGAAGCAGAAGAAGAAGAAGAAGAATCGTATAATAAAAACAAATTACTATAAAATATCACTTGCTCATAACAGTTAGGAAACTAATGAATATAATGACATGGGCTGATGATAATAACGATTATGATGATGGCAAGAAGAAGAAGAAGAAGAAGAAGCAGAAGCAGAAGAAGAAGAAGAAGAAGAAGAAGAAGAAGAAGAAGAAGAAGAAGAAGAAGAAGAAGAAGAAGAAGAAGAAGAAGAAGAAGAAGAAGAAGAAGAAGAAGAAGAAGAAGAAGCAGAAGCAGAAGAAGAAGAAGCAGAAGAAGAAGCAGAAGCAGAAGCAGAAGCAGAAGAAGAAGAAGAAGAAGAAGAAGAAGAAGAAGAAGAATCGTATAATAAAAACAAATTACTATAAAATATCACTTGCTCGTAACAGTTAGGAAACTAATGAATATAATGACATGGGCTTGTGAGTAAAAGAAAAAATGCTGCCGCCAGCCTCAAAAAGATACGAGACCCGTCTTCCTGTTTCAATCACTACACAACACTGAAAAGTTGTCCTTTTTCTTGCATTTTCCAGGTAACTGGACCAACGGGAGGTTTGAAGACGAAGGAACAATTGTGACCCCTAATTACTCATACTCAGGGACCTTTAGCGGTGAGGAACCTGTCGGCCCGGGAAGGTTCCATTTTGACACGGGCTGTGAGCAGGAGGGCGAATATGTGACCAAAAGGATTGTCCGCCGTACAAGCACCATGAGGGAGGTAGTTCATGTGCCGGTATGGAGATGTCTGATGTTGTATGATGCTGGGCCCAGAAAGACAACTTTGAATTCTTAAACGGAGCCGAGCATTGTGTAATTAAGAATATCTGGAACTGATTTACTTTGAAGGTGCCTTTTGCTTTCTTACATGCTTGCTATTGTCCTTAAATCTTTATGGGTCTAATATACTACATATCAATAAAGAAAAATATTTAAAAATACCAGAAGAATGTGCTGTATTACTGGTCTAGACCGTTGTGTCTCATTGACCGCACTGGGGTGTAAAAGTATCTCAAATAGAGGGGATAAAAGAGCTTTTTGTCTCTCCAGATTTAGTATCAAGAGAATAAGTTGTCTGCACTTATTTCCGCGCCATTCAAGATCATGCTCAGAGAGCAAGCCAGCCTTCCCGCCCTCTACGCAAATTTGTTGTTTATTTCCTTTTTTGAGGGGGGGACTCTTCCTGTACCCCTTACTAAGGAGATGGTCACGTGAATTAAACATTACACTTCTTTGTTAATGGTTTTTATTTTATTTTTTTTGTTCCTGAATTTGATGTCTGTAATGCTAAAAAACAAATTCACAAGCACATTTACATATATAATGATTAATTATTATAAAAATATAGTTCAATCTTTTCATCTATAAATCATATGTACATGAAAAACGATACGGTATAATACATCTGTCAACTATAAATTTCAATTTAATTCTACAAATGAGGATAAAATTCAATGTCATCTCATGATGATCTGAAAAGCACCTTTATACATCGTTTTGTGAGGAGACCTGCTACCATAATTGAGTAGCTCCTTTAATTTCGAATTTTAAAGGTGCTTGCAAGGTCATTTTTCTGAAGCCATTAAAGGTTGTGCAGTGATCCAGGTAGCTTTTCTTTGCCGTTGTAGAACCATTTTAAACTCGTTAACTACCCAGCAGTTCGCTGTTTCACCGAAACAACTTCGATAAATCGGCAATCGGCAACGGTCGTGTCGTCAGAAACGAAACCTGCATCACCGACTTCCAAAATCAAAGGTGGATGTTTGAATATGAAAGGCTTGGTTTTGTCTTGAAGCATTATCACGCATGAATGTGGACCTCTTGAGGCCACGGAAGTTATTGAGCAGAGTGATACACTCTATAATTGACTGTCTAAAGCAGTATTGAGTTAGATTGAGTTGTGTTCCAGAAGTTCTCTCCCGATAACTGTAGTTTAGCATTTCTACGTTCCTGATTGGTTCTCGTGTCACATTATCAACGAATCAGAAGTTATATAAATGGTTTTCTCGCACTCGGCGACGGCAACAAGAATTTGCGTTACAATTTGATTGAAGATTAGACACTCAATTCAACACCGCTCTAAGCCCTTTCTAAAAGTACGTTAAGTAAAACGCCCAAAAAACATAAGGTAAAATTTGTTACCAAAACATACTGGTATCAAACGTTAAGAATCTTAAACTAAAAATTTTAAAAGAATCAAATCCCTTTATAGAATCTGACAGACAAATTACCGGCAAAGTTTTATAGCACATGCTAAAGCAATCGATCCCCTTATTCTATGGAGATGTATCTGCCAGACACTTCCTTTGCTAGTTAACTACGTAAAAGTTACTGCCGAGGAAAAAATAAAAATTACTGATAATCCCCGGAAACACTCTTTCACGATTTGCGTTTAAAACGGCAGTTCTGTAAAAGGTTATTCGGTTCTTTTTTCTTTTTTCCTTTCCGTTTTTTTTTTGGGAAAAACGATCACATTTTCTCCAGCTAAGATCATGCTGTTGCCAAAGTGTGAATGTCAAACTCCTCGGAAAATCTTTCGCCTCGTTCAAAACGAAGGCGCAACAATTTTGGAAGAAATCTTAACATTCAAAGTGGTTGTATTCTTAACAGAGAGATTTGCAGTCAAGTTTACGGTAAACGTGAATTTTGTACCACGTGACCAAGTCTTCCTTACATTTTTCTTTTACTGCTTAGTACTTCGACACAAAAATGAGTAGATTCACTAGTTTTATCCATCAGAACTGTCTTGGACTGTTTTTATCTGCTCATTTACTTTTTTGAGAAATTCTCAACTGAATCTGACTTTCACAGTTCGCCGTAAACGTGACTTAAAATCTCTCAAAGATCTCGTCTCATATGACGCAATGAGGTTTGATATTACTCTCTTATCCCACGCAAAAATATACCATACGCCATACTTTGGTAGACGAATTACTTAGCCTGAGAAAACAGCCGACATTTGGCGACGCCCCCACTGGTTTCCCAGCGAAAAGACGTCTGAGAAACGAGCTCAGAAATTCCATACTGATGACGATTGGTTGAAGTAAATTTCCCTCACGGCACAACCAATCAGAAGCATTACCCAGATCTGGGTAGTGACGTGTCATCAGTATGGAATTTCTGCGTGAATTTCTTCACGGGTGCCATTTCGCGGGGAAACCAGTGGTGTTGCCAAATGTCGGTTGTTTTCTCAGGCTAACGAGTTACTCTATTTCCCTACTTTCCACCTATTTACCTGTGCACTTCTTTTACAAAAAATCAAAACACCTGTGTAAATATCTTCTATCCCACGCAATATTATTTCACGCCATATTTCGGCTAATGTATAAATCGGCTTGTTTATCTAACCTTTTTGCATTGCATTTCTCCAACAAGAGCCAAAATGTCTGTATATAATTCTGAGCCAGTCATTTACATGCTAGCAATAAATAATTTCTACTGGAGGCCCCTGGCCTGAAATCTGCCACGAATTTTCAGTTGTCCACTGAAGTCTTTCGTAGCCAAGTGATTCACTGCACTGGACCACACCATGGTCTGCCAACGATGGCCAATACTGGCAAGGGCAGCCGTTACTAGAATTTCCTTCTCACGAATGGTACAGCCAATAAATAAAGTGAGCAAAGTCATGGGCACACTCGTTATGCAAAGTGATTTATATCGAACCCACACATTTTTCGACGCTATAAATTTTGGTTTTCGTGATTATGAAGGCTCCTCACACTGCGTAATGGTCGAACGAACTGAGGTATTCCAGAGCCTTTTGATAGCAGAATAAATATTGATCCTGGAGAGAAAAAGGAAAGAAAAAGAGATAACTATCAAAAATTTGTAAGTTTCGCAGTTTAGAGACTGAAATCACAGAGGGATAAAACTTCCCCGTATGCAAAGCAACGGGGTGTAACAAAATCCTAAACTATAAAAGTAGTCGCTTCAGGCAGTCGATCCAACGAGCAAGTCAGATGTTGAGGCGAACACTTGTAGTGAACCCTTAAGGCGTGGGAAGATCACACAGTCACAATAGGCTTTAGCTCGCGATTGTTTGAGAGATTGGCGCAAAATTCTGTTTGCCAATTATCGCGAAATTTCTTTTGCGACTGAACTGAAATAGTTCTATGCTTACGTTAACGAACAAAATACGACGTACCGCCAAAGCAGACATACCTGATTTTGCACCATGCTTGGTCTCTGTGTTCTAAGAAGTTTGACGGTCTGGAACAAATCTACTACTCCTTCAGAACGCATGCGTTCTAGCACAATGCACAGGGCGATGAATACCCCTGTTCTCCCAACGCCATCACTAAAATATAATCAAGGGGTAAATCAATGAAAACAAAGACTTTCAAGATTTGCAATTTGACTACTGCATTTCCTGTTAGGTTCGTTTACAAAGGCTACCGAAAATTTCCCAGAGTCAAGAAGGTCCTTGCTTTAGCATTTGACTTTTGAAGGTTGGTTTTTAAGAGCTACTAAACAGTATATTCAAGTGTTGCAGCATGTCATGCATGTTCGAAAACAGTTAGACGTCTAAGAAGTGTCGTATATCACTGTATAGCCAGGCCGTTTGCTCAGCAGGAAGAGCGAATCACGAAAGAGAGAAAGGTGAGTTACATTAGAAGTCTTTGCTTGCTCAAAACTATAAGAAAACGCAAGTTTCTTGCATTTTCATCAGTGTCCAGCCTCCCACGCAGACGTTCTTAGGTTTAGCCACGCGTCCTACCCCACGACGGCAGGAACGCGTGACCAAGTCCTAGGAACGACTGCGTGTGAGGCTAATTAGTGTCTGGCTTCGTTATTTTAGGGACATACCTGCAATGTACCGTGATTGGACCCTCCTCATCTTGCTGTTCGTAAGCTCTTTGCACTTGGCCGATCAAATCTAATATTCCCTCCCCGCTGTTTGCAACGCCGCTGTCAGTCCAGCCGAAGAAATGGAACTGTTTGATGTTTCGAACTGTACCATTCTAACAAACAGAACAAAACGAAAGAACATCATTGGTATCTGGAGGAATCAGTGGTCCTTCGAGCTGGATCAAGGTTTAAGTTGAAAATTCGACATGGGGTTACACTGACCACTGTCAGTGACTTTAAATCTTCGTAGACTTACTGATATGCGATATTTAGCACGTATCGATAAAAACGATTTAATTTTCACGTTTCACTTTCCCTCCTGTAAACGTTCTACGTCAATAAATTCACCTACCATAGCATCTTTGACTTTGAAGTCTCTGATTACAAATGTTGGAAATTCTTGTTCCGAAACAGGATCGACTATAAAATACTGATGTTTGGCTGATCTGTCGGTAGGCCAGTACTTGTAGCAGCGTTCCTAAAAGCAAAAACGTAAATGAAAAATTAACGTCACTATGAAGGATGAAGGCGTCAAGGTCAATCAGGAAGGTACAAGGTTCAGGCACTCTTTCAAAATACGAAATGAATGTAACGGTAACTTTGCGCTAATGAATAAAATTAAGCTTGCAAGTAAACTAACATCTTATGGTTGGAGGCTTAGTATCTGCGAAAAGAGCTTACCTGTAGGCAGATATGATTCAGGTGTAAAAAAGAGAGATTTTTTTGCGATGCCACATACAGGACAATTAGTTGTTTCATTTGATTATTACACTTACCCGGTCTCCTTCCTTAAGTTGAGTCAACATAACAACGATGTTGGAGTTATGCTCCATCAACATTCTCCAGAAATCGTCTACTGTTTCTTCTAGAGGCCCCTGAGTAGCAATGTAAGCAAGGCGCTGGCGATAGCCCTGAAGGAAAGAAAACGAAGTAAGATTAAGAACCAGCAACGCATCCAACAGGCATATAAGGACTTTCGTAATTACAACACTGGTCTAGGTTGTTACAATATTGGTCTAGGTGGTTACAACATTGGTCTAGGTGTTTACAATATTGGTCTAGGTGGTTACAACATTGATCTTGGTGTACTTACATCAATAAAACTGGCATTGATGTAATCGGAACCTTCAATTCCGCGTGCGGATAATAACTGGACTCTCGTTGATTCGTCTAGAGGAGGAAAGTAGAGGAACACAGTAAATATGAGTGAAACAGTTGTCCATAATCAACATGGCTGTGAAATCAAAATGTTGGATGACAATTCAAGAAGGGCAGAACAAAGCAACAAGACATCTTCTATAGGCGAGAAGGGAAAGTTTCTAAAATTTTGATTGGGGGGAGGGCAGGGGCGGGGATTTACCTGATATATAAAGGTTGTTACTCAGGAGAAGACAAACGTGGGGTAAGAAAGGGTATGGGAGGGATGGTGCAAGGAAACTAAGACCTTCCCCCACCCCACCCCCATATCCCACTAGAACCTTCCCTAAGTAAGTTAATGTTGCACTTTATTGCACTCAGAGATTCTTACATGGCAGAATATTAGCCAGCCTGTTCTTTGATCGGTTCATTGGCAGACTTCCCGTGCCCTGCTTCAACCGGCGGGCTTGGTGTGGGTTGCTAAGCTTTCTGAACTCCTCGGCGAGACCTAAAATTCCTTGTTCATTTCGCTCTCGCAGCTTTTTTATGTGATGTAGAAGGTTTCTTGCGTGTACTTCTGTGTTACCACAGGTAACAGCTTCAAGAAGGGCGTCGTGAATGAATACGTATTGCTCCTGATGTTAACAAAACAAACAGAAAAAAAATGAATATTTACATAAGGAATGTGATTAAGGACGACAATAGAGACCTTAAGATCCCAGAACGAGAGTTGACTGTAAGTTTTTTCGCGTGTTCTCAAAAAGTATACACCCCAGTCCTTCGAGTGGGATCCGAGCTTCTGTTGTAACTCGGCCTTGCTGTAATTCTTTCGGTCGATTAATCTTCGGCCAGTTATACTGACATCGTACAATTGGCACTTACCCCTGTTTGTACCATGAAGTTACGTTGCGTTCTTAACACAGTCACGTGTCCATAGATGTCTACTGTATTCTCATGCTTAACTCTCTCCAACATGGAGTCGATAACGATGAAACACGCTGTGCGACCAACACCGCCACTAGGAAAAAAAAGACGCTTTGTTAATGATAAAAATTTAATCTGAAGGGCGGAAATGATAACAAAAGCGAGTGCTTGGAATATTTAGTACTTATAGGTAGATCCAAACGATATGAACAAAATCTCAACCCCCATGGTAGGGGGGGGGGGAGGGGTACTCAACAAAGCTTTATACGGGGAGGCTCTGCCCCGAGGTCCGACCTCTTACCCTTTTATATACCATTTTTGACAGAAGAGGTACCTCTTTCACATACCTAGGCGCGGGTCCCCAATAGGGTTTTTCAATCCCGTAACCCCGACCCAAAATTTCCGGCAATCCCGTAATCCCGAGGGTTATTTCTGGCACCCCGCCTCCCGCGCATACTTTCAATCCACAATCTCGCCCCGATTTCGCTTAAAAATCCCGAATCCCGAGCCTCAAATAAGGGAAATCCCGCATCCCGAAAAACTTATTGCAGACCCGCTACATCCCTTTAAACTGCTGTAAATGTACTGTTAAAATGAGCCTTTTTGGCCCTTTTTACGAAACAAAATAATAGATTTCCCTACCCTTTCATATACTTCAACTTGTGAAATTCCTACCCTTTCATATACCTGAAGCTTAAAAATGGTACCATTTCGGGCAGAGCCTCCGTGTGTAGGTCATTATAGGCAGTACTCCCCCCCACCCCCGATATGTTCCCTCGGATCCTTACCTACAGTGTACCACGATAGGACCTGCATCAGTAGGATTGTAGAAGCGCACTCTCCTGAGGAAGGCTAGGAAGGGTGTAGGGTGGGGAGGGACCCCATGATCAGGCCAGCCAGTGAACTGAAAGTGCTTGACTTCTCTAGGCTGTGGGGCGCCTTCCTGTTGAATAATTTAAGAACCATTTTGAGATGTTAGAATGAGTGTATCGCCACTGCGATGATAAAAAGTCTTGACATTGCTTTGCACTCTTAACCATTTATATGACGAAATTTCAGCACGCGTTTATTGTCCAATTCGTGGTCTCCACCTTCGGCATCATGGCAGCAGGTGGCACTGTGCGGGTATCCGGTAACCTCGTCAACGACGAAAATGCCACCAAGAAATATATTAAGGCAACAGAAAACGATTTTCTGATATATACACGAGATATATGCCAGATTTTTAAGGATCCTTAACTAATAATAAATAAAAATTCCTATAGGTAATTAACTGTGTCAATTATTGCAGAGTTACTTTGTGGTGACGAGTAGACCTCTTGGTGGCGAGATGACCGTAAACCACTGAGCCACTGAACTACGCAAAGAGAGGGGCCAAAAAGAAGCTGTCATTCCGATACATTTATTTGCTAATCAAAAGCAGCTTACCTTGCATACTTCAAGAGTTGTTATGGAGTAGTTAGCGAATTCTACCCAGTCCGTAACTGCGACCTCAATATCACCGTATAATTCTGTACCTTCGTTGGGCCAATATTGTTCACATTTTACCTGAAATGTTGACAGGAATAAGGTCAACACTTTTTATGCCTTTCACTTAAGAGTGCAGTCCATCTGGTAGACGCATGACACTTTTTGCCATTGTCTTCAATTTGCAATAAGGAAATATCACTTTGGGGGTATCAAAAATAAAACACAGGGTGACAGGTCATTTGCAGTGATCGCGCCATCTCCTTTTAATGCCCTTCCCCGTCGCCTGAGACACGAAAAGATTTTTACCCATTTTAAAGCCTTCTTAATAGACTTTTTTGTTTATATCAGCCTATGTATTTTGAATAGTTTTTTCGATGGTTTTAATATTTTAAATTTCTTTTAGATAGTTTTTAGAAAGTCTTAATATTTCTAGATTAGTTTTACTTAATTTTTCTTTTATCATATGTATTTTTTATATCTCTGTAACGCGCATTTGATCATACAAATATGCGAATTTGCGCGTTATAAGAAAGAAAACTATTATTATAATTATTAAAGAGGCAAACAGCGATAGCCATTCAATCTTACCCTTCCTCTTTCCTCTAGATCTGTAAGCATGACAATTGTAAAAGTTTTCAATTCCCAGATCATTCGCCAAAAATCTTCTATCGTTTCCTCAAGCGGGCCTAAGCAGAAATAGTGCATAATATATTTGGTCAACAGATGTTCGCCACACTTAATTGTGTAAATTCAAAATACTTTAATACCGCCGTATTTCAGTCTGTTTAAAGAGATTTACCACTGTAGGATTTTGTTCAGAGGCTCAACAGTTTCGAGTGAACTACATGTGTTCAATACATAACTTGAGGGGAAATGTTTAAGACACATTGTAACGGGTTAAATTACCTTGGGTCGCGATGTAAGCGTTTTCCTTTCGATAACCCTACAGTAAAGAAACAACAATATGGGATTAAGAGTTAGAACATCGAAAATAATTCTACATGCATGGTCTGGAAATATAACTTTGTTAAGATATTGCAACTGACAAGCTTTTTTCCATTGATTTACTTACGTCACAATAATTAGCGTTAATATAATCCGTTCCTGGGATGCCATCAATGGTTGCCAAGCGTACACGAGAATGGTCAACTAAAGAAAAAAAGCGAGAGGTCTAAAAAATAGTACAATTATCCTGCTATTTGAATCACCGTTTAGAGATCCCCGTTCGTCCAAGTACTTCGCAGTCAGGGAATTTTAAATAAAGCATTGTAAGCCACGGGTTCTCACGAGATAAGCAAGTTAGAGAGCTCATCAGATCGTTGGAGAGAGATGTTGTCTGTTGTTAAGATTACTTAGGATGCTAAACAGTCCATCAGTTAGTAAGTGAGAGGATTAAGCTGTCTGTCAGACAGACGTCTTAGTATTCGGTCTGGCGGTCCGACAGACAATAACTCAGCCATCGGCCAATCAGTAGCGACTAACATTTCGCCTAGAAATACGTCGTACAACCAATCGTGACTCAAGCAAGTCTTCATTGGTCTATTTAGAGAGTCTTGCAGTTTATAAAAATATCCACTTACATGCGAGAATGTTGGAATATCGGTTCTTGGGTCTGTTGTATTCCTGAAGAGAGGCCTCAGACGTGAAAGTCTCTCCAGGCTCGATAGACTGAAAAAGAAAAATTGAGCTTCGTTATGACCTGTGCAGTTGAAGAGCACTTAGTCGTCAAATAGCTTGATATATACCTCGTATTCCTGAGAGAATTTGTTATTGTGATCAGCCTTTAACTCGTCAATTCGCTCCTGGAGGTCAGCTACGGGTATTGGTGGATGGTCTTTCATGCCTGTAAGTGGAAAAATAGATGTTTGGTTGGATTTACCATTCACACAGCTCTGAAAATGATGGGATTCAAACGTTAAGGGTGCCTCTTAGCTTATAGCACTGTTAAGCGCAGGAAAATGCAAGATGGCTGGTGACAAGTGGCTTTTTTTGGCGCGAAATTGCAGGCAATCACGAAACGTATCAACTCTTTCATTCCAATAAGACTGACCAACAGTTAATTTTTCCTTACAGTAACACTGCTTGATCAAACACAGAGGTCGTGAGAAACAAGGAAATCATCAGTAAGTGAAAAAAGGACTTGTTTCACAATTCTCCCGATCAGCACCATAGAAAGTGTCCGTGGATAATGCGTATGTTTATTCATTCAAGTACCTGGAGTTGAGAAAGTCATTCTCTTTAATTCCACAGGGTCGGAAGGTTCTGATTTCTCTTCGTCCACGTTCTTCTTCGTTTTATTATTATCTCGTCTTTTTCTAAAATTGAAAGCAAAATTCACAAATCTATCAGTGCGTCGCCGTTTCAAAACCGAAGAATCTGAGAACTGCTGAAAACTCTATATGTCCTTTAACAGAGTTATCGAGAGTTATAGCGTAATTAATCCCCTTGAGCGCTTTCGTAGAAATCGGGGCTTTAAAGGAGTGGAAATTGGGACGGGGCAAAAAAACCAACTTAATTCTCGTTTTCCACATTTTCTAGTCCCGCGATCTTGGAGCTACAACAGATAGATGATTTTGAAGATAAACCGACTAGAAGCAGTGATACATTCCTTAACAAGAACTCTCTCATTGTGTTATTTGGCTGCCTGTCGTCATCATTAAAAGATAATTGAATAAATGAATGAATGGATTGATGAATAAATGAAAGAATGAATGAATGAATGAATGAATGGATCGTTCAATCAATCAATCAATCAATCGATCAGAAACATTACCTTCTACAATATACAACAACAAAAACCACGATAGCCGTAATCACAAAGGCTGCCACGACAGGTATGATGACAAAAATCAGGTTAAATCCTCCTCCAGTATGTGGTTCGGGTTCTTTTCTAGCCGCCGGGTTCCCTCCACCTCCAGCTTGTTCTCCTGGTATTGGGCAATAATACTATAGTTATAGCCTGTGCCAGGCTCTTAAATAGTAGCTAGGGACATCCTCGGAGACCCAGGGGCAGATAAAGGGGGCGAGGGAAAGTCTAAACGGGCGGAAAAATATGGCACGAAGAAAAGTAAAGAACGGCGAGAAGAGCCCCTGGGGACTATGTCTTACCAGACCAGTTCCAACGGTCGCCGCCATTCTGGCTTCTGATTGGTGCCAGAAAACTTGTGTTTTTCTGGCACCAATCAGAAGCCAGAACGGCGGCGACCGTTGGAACTGGTCTGGTAAGACATTGTCCCCAGGGGCTCTTCTCGCCGTTCTTTACTTTTCTTCGTGTCATATTTTTCCGCCCGTTTAGACTTTCCCTCGTCCCCACTATCTGCCCCTGGGTCTCCGAGGATGAGCTAGGGACAAAGTGAAAATAAAACTGGACAAGCAGAAATAAGACGCCCAAGATGGCGCCCTCGCTCTCTCCCCAGTCCTCGCGCGTTTTTCGCAACACTTTTACTGCACTGCTATCTGGGAGTCTGGATCAGACTACATTACTTGGTACTGACATTGTCCTTTTTTACAGTTAAGCTATTAAACTAAAACGACTTTCGTAAGACAGCAAACTATCAAACTCTCCTCTAGCTTACACTTCTCACATAGCGCACTCTCTTGAAAACCTTTCATGATTATAAAAATTGAACAAGTGGAGACGCTAGATTATTGTAAATTTGCTGCTTCCCAATAAAATTTTAAAGAGAAAGCAGACAGTGCTTTGTCAGAAATTATTGCAACAGATTAATCAAAGTATTAGAAGCTTCTTTTCTACACGCGACGTTTCATCGCCAAATAGTTGCTTAATGATCAATTTCAATGAACAATTCTCACCAAATTTCACAGGCGTCACGAAGGGACTTGAAGTATACAAGTCATCCTATAAAACAGAGAGGAAAAAAATCAAAATGCTGTAAAATGCGCTTTTCTTAGTAAAGACTACTTTACAAGTATGCGTGACACACATACGCTGCAATATGTTACAGAATCAAAGGCATACGCGAGTGGATCGAAAAACGTAACGTAGCGTAACGTAATGTAACATGACGTATTAAACGGAATGGAATGGAGTGCGTGGGATGGGGCGTGGTGCAGTGTAATGTTATCTGTTTGCCTCAATGGCAGGCGCAGTTGAATCCATAATGTAACGTAGCGTAACGTAAAATAGTAACGTGATGTAATGAAAAGTAATAATGTAACATAAAGTAAATGCCACGTGATGCAATGATATCAATATATGTTATTTGTTTACCCTTGAGACACTTAGGGCCTGTTTATATGGAGGTGGGGGACCCCAGGTAGGTGAAGAAACCCGTTTAGTTAGGGTAAACCGCCTGTCCATATAATCTCTCATTTTAATTTGATCACGTTTAAATGATAGGTGGGGTGACCCGCCGCGGACTACCTCACCTACCCGGGGTCGCCCACCTCCATGTAAAGAGGCCCCAAGTAGCTCTCAAGAACTCGTTGGCAATATTCGCGAATTGAAATTTCGGAGTGTTTGAAAGGAGAAAACTAAAGTGTCTGGAAAAACTTCTCCGAGAAAGGAAGAGAAACAGCATCAAACGCACACCACATTTTCTGTGACCTCCGGAACCAGAAACCAAACCAAAATGGGGGAAGGCGAGTCCTCCCTCTTTACCCTACTTGTAATATAATAGGACAAGAAGACCCGAAACGGCAAAATTTTGGCTTAGGGGAGGGGTAGGTTGGCAGTTTCTCAGAAACGCATAATCCCAAAGGAGACTGGCGAACGTACAGTCTACCTACCCCTTTGTTATTTTTGACATAAGCTCTCTCAAACATAGTATAGTAAGAGCCTTTGGTGAGCTCCTTGTTGTAATATCCATAACGGTTCTTAAAGTTCTTATCCCCCACGTTAAATCTCTTCGGCAACTCAGACGGACCAAATTTGGCGGCGATGTATGGAGCCTCGGCACCACTTTGAAGCTCTCGCCGGCGTCTGACTTCATTGAAAAAGTCGTCAGGTGTCTTGTCTGTTGGAAGTTTATTACTGTTGCCCAGCGGTACCACGATCACTATGTAGTAACTGTGTGTAGAAGAACACAAGGTGTAAAATAGGAGGTAATATTTATCGGTGCGTTCCTTCAAAGAGAAGGGAGTCTAAAGAAAAGCAGTGAAGATTTTTTTTCCCTTGAAATATTATATTTCGTTTCTGGACTTGTTTTTACCACGTTGCACAAGAACAAAAGCTGTTTACTAAGAAGGATCGATTTCATGCTTTGAACTGCAATATTCTTTGGCACGAAAGAATTATAACACTGCAAGACCAGGGAGGGAGAATGGTCATGAATATGACTTGACTTTCTTTTGGCTCTGCCCCCTAGGAACGTCTACTTTAAAGGCATAAACATGACAGGATCCTGGAAAGACGACACCAGTTCCCATCTTCTCGCCTCTGCTTTTCAGAAAGAGAGAGGAGACTGGTGAATTGAATAAGGGTTTGAAAAGAGTTAGTATTGGCACTTCTCTTCTTACGTATTCCCCTTTCATCCTCCCTACATAGATCATATGATTCATTTGCGTATAGAACTCCCTTCGTTCTATGATGTCCACGCCTCGAGGTTCTTCCAGCCATTTTTTTGTTCCCATCCGCCCCCCCTTCCTTCCCCAAACCCAGGCACTGATTTTTTTCAGTGTGACGGGTGCCTGTTCGTTTCCCTTTGTGTGGGGGGCTCTTAGCTGCGTTGCGCTTCTGTGCCAGCCTCAATTTAGGGGCTGCCTGCCGAAAGTGGAAGCCTCTCGATACTTCAGGCAGCTAACCTACATTTAATGATAAAGTTGTTTAAAAAAAATGAACGCAAGAATCTATCAAGTTACCTGATCGGGCCGTTTTTCTCTGAGGCAATCTCCAGCTCTATGGGGATGAACTCATCCGAGAGATCGTCTTCGACAATGACGGGTCTTTGCAGAGGTGGTGGCTTTCCCTTATCTGTTTTGACATTCATCTTTATGCTAGGTCCTTCTCCCATGGAGTTAAGAGCCGACAACTCTATTTTGTAACTCGTGTGAGGAACAAGATCTTGCAGTGTGTAGGACTGGACGCCAGGCGATAAGGCGTCTACTGAGATATTGTTAATGTGCGAGAGCTTCTTGAGTTCTCCTTGATCTTTGTAGGATTTCGAGCCGGAATACAAAATCTGCAAATAATCACAAAAACAGGTCTTGCTATAGGACAACTGTTGCTAGGAAATAAAAGGTAAAATGTTTAATACCATTAAGTTTCTTTGTTTCTGCGTTAGTTATCCTCTACAAGACCGGTCTAATTTTTGGGTCTGTGGATGTACTCCTGTGGTGTTACCAATCAAGTGAAAGCGCGCGGGAGGCGGGAGGGGGGGGTAATTTTCTGTATGTGTGCTAGTTTATTAGGCTTTACAACGTGGATTTTTGAGTCTGGATAAAATCCTTATTGTTTTAAGGTTCACAATGCCTTTCAGCCGTAGTTTCATGTTAAAGATCTTTCTAGTGTAAATTGTTATTATGAGTAAGGTATCTAAAAAATTTCGCGATACTGCTGCTTTGCTTGTTTCCGCTTTGTCATTGGCCTAAAAAAATCACGCCACACTTTCTAAACCAAACGGAATTAAAATCAGAACCTGTCTTGAATTTATTGTTCGTACGCGTTTCCGGTGTTTGGCCCTAGTTACGTGAAAGCGTTCTATGATTGGTTGTATTGAATGCATTACCTTGTACTTTGTTATTCCTGCGTCTGTCTCTGGTGGTTGCCAATTAATGGTGACCTTATCACTATCAGCAGAATCGACGTTGAGTTCACGGACAGATTCGGGTACTAAAAAGAAAATCAGGCATAAGATCATTAACCGACTGATGACAGCAGAGGTAATACTCTTTGCAAAATGACTCTGGGACTCGAAACCAGGCCACATTGGTGACAGGCGAGTGCTACCAACACTGCGCCTAAAAGTTTTGGAAGTCTCAAAATGTAAGTTAAACGCTACAGAACTCTCAAATAAAGTGAAATTTTGACCCCGAGGGGTACTCACTTATGTAAGCCATATAGGGTATGTGCCGCCCCAAAGGATATGGTTTTTGTGCCATTTCTGTGTGAAAAAGGTTGTAAACTTTGCTCATTTTCGTCTGGAATCTGGTGTGGTTTTTGAGGGAACTACCGGAGTGTATAAAAGTATTTGTTGTTTCAATCCCAAATGAATAAGAAATAAAGAGTAATACACAAATTCGAGATAGAATTTTAAGAAAGCTTTTTGTTGGCGTTGTAAACTTAGTAATGATGACATAATTTCTTAGAGGTCAGGTCTGATAACGGGTTTGGAAAATGACATGTTTTGCTCTGAAATAAGGTCAGGATTTAAAACACGGGCGGCACACCCCCTCCAAGATTTCCCCGGAGTACCCCCGGGTTGTTTACTTACAGTCATATTTAAGGGTCTTTGCTGAGACTGGTAGTGAATAATTGCCTTGGCCCTTGGAAGTTCGAGCAGCCACGCGAATCCAGTAGGTCTTGTCGCGTTCAAGGGCCTTTATTTTGACACTAGAGCCAGAAGGTTCTGTGCCACTCCACTGTGAAACTGGAAGGCTTTGATCGTCGGAGTACACAACGTAGTAACCCAGTACTCTACCATTGGGAAACTTGGGCGAATTCCATGAGACAGTCAAAGAGTCGGTGCTACGGCCTTCAGCAGCAAGATCACGGGGCGGACCGGGCACTGAAAGGAATACAGGCAGCGTTACGGCTTGCATTTTTTTAGAAAGAAGGGAGCCAGCTTCACAATCGTCAGTCCGATGTCACGCAACCTTTTCTGCATGACACCGAAATGAGATGTGTGACATGTCACGTGACTGTCGTGAGCTTACATTAAACCGCCTTTTGTTACAATTACGCCCTAAGTTTACGTCTACTTTTAACAAATACTCAACAGAAACAGTGGCGCTAATAAAATCACCTGCAATTTACGGGACATCAAAAAAGACGTCTGTATTAGAAAAGGAAAAGGAAAAGAAACGAATCATATCAAAGACGCTACAGGACATTTCTCATTAAGCATACAAGATACTTGGGTAACTAACCACCTACCACTCCCCTAAGTCACAATTTTGCTCTAAGTGAGAACTGAGTGTTAATGTTGACTTAAGGGAGGGGTAGGTGGTCATTTCACCCAGACATCTCCATTGATCCCATACTTACACCCTTCTTTGGTCTTGATTACAACAGACCGGCTCAAAGGACCAGGGCCCTTGACTCCGAGGGCTCGAACGCGAATCTCATAATCTGTAAACATCTTTAAGTCCGTTAACGTCGTGCGTGTATGATTTGGGTTTGTGATATTTTTCACCAAGGCTTTCACTCTACGATTGAGGGGATTGTAAACGACGGAGTAACCAGCAAGGGGTCCGTTTCTCTTCCACTCGTCAGGTTCCTTCCACGTGACCCGAACTCTTGTCGATGACTGGGCAGAAGCTCGTACTTCAAGGGGAGGACCGGAGGGGGGTCCTGGCGGGATTTGGACCCATAGAGATCTTTCTGGAGACCAGCCGACTTTAGTTTCCGTGGATACTTTGAACAGGTACCAAACGCCAGGATCTGGAAAATAGTTTTTACGCCTTTAGACAGAAGCACTTGTCTTTCACAGACACAAAGAGTAAAAGAAAGAAAGTTGAACCCCGCTCAACCTTAACGTTAACACGCAGCCTCTCGCACATCGCTTCTATTTTATTTACGCACGTAAATTCTACACGCGTAAGCACGTATAAATTGCGTGACAGTGGAAACTACCCTTAAAACTACTTTGCTAAATTTACTTCCATTGCGAATAAGGACGCGCCATTGGTAATATCAACAAATGAACCAGACATCCGTGACACAGCCCTTTAATCCTTTAACCCTCAATATCCACATACAAATTTTCTTATACATTTCCAAAAAGAATAAGTAAAGAGAATTTGATAAAAGATAAATGCATTTTTCCAGAGGTGATTATTGTAACAATTCTCACAATGGGCATAGCATTAAAATTGAAAAACTTGGCCCAACTTTTTCAAGTTTCAATCCACGGTCCATCGTTGGAAACCGTTGCAACAGACGACAGAAAACAGTTTCGATGCCTAAATAAAGTCTAATAGAGAGACCTTTAGATTGTAAGACGAGTACGACTACGAGTACGAGATTTTCTCAATACTAAGTAGTGCTTGCGCGTGAACCAGCGTCATTTTGGCGGGAAAATGTGGCAGCCGTCGTCATTCTGCTACGAGTTTCAGCGCGAATGTCGTAGTGGCGGGAACAACTTATGAAATGTTAGAAGTTTTATCATTTTTCGATCGGGAAAGCGCGTAACCTTCTTCACTAAAGATAACAATGCTAACGTTTCTAGTGAAAAATGGTAAAATGAAGCTTTCCGGGGAGTCTATATTTTGAAAATACGCAAATAACTTTAAGTCAAATCTCGTACTCGTGGTCGACCTCGTCTTCAAATCTAAAAGTCTCTAATAACAGGGGCGGATCCAGGATTTTTTTTAGGAGGGGGTGCACTCGTCTCTTGCTGTACTTCAACACCAATAAACCACACAGTTTTTTTTTTTGCAGAATACCAGTTGTATCAGAAAACCACAGGTCATCTTGGGGGGGGCACCCCCCTGCACCCCCCCCCTGGATCCGCCCCTGAATAAACAACCTGGACCATTAATTTTGGAATTCAGTTGATGCAAAGACACGTTTAACCCTTGAAGTCCCAATAGTGACCAACAACAATTTTCTCCTAACAATCCACTTACATTGCCAAGAGATAAGGTTATGAGAATTAGCAAAGATTACCAAAGAGAAAATGCCTTGATCTTATATTAAATTCTCTCAACCAATTCTTAAAGGAAATGTATGGAGACCAGTTTGGAGAATTTGTATGTTGATATTGGGACTTAAAGGGTTAAGTTTTAAAAAATTTAGCAAATAGCATGACATAGCCCCGTTAAAAGATACTCAAAATAATGAAAATATCTTTTGGAAAACGGTGAGTAACTTAAGACTCTTAAGACTAAACATGTAAAACTCACCTAATCCCTTGAATATGTGGTTACTTGTGCGAGCAAGAAAAGTCATTTCTTTCATCTTCAAATTAGCTTGATCTCCAGCGCGCATTCGCCGTAATGACTTGGCGTATCGCAGCTTAAACGACAAAATATCTCTAGCCACAGTCTTCCAGCGTATGATCACCTCCGAGGGGGAAGAGGAGGGCATATTATACATGTGTGGCGGGTTTGGAAGTTTAGGCTTTGTTTTGGCAAGTACGGGATTACTTTGTGGTCCGTCTCCTTTTCTTGTCAACGCTGCTACTCGGATCTGGTAAGTTTGATCTGGTTGGAGACCAGTCAGTACTATCGCCTGTACAGTGGATACAAGAAAATCGTTAATGAAATAAGCGCAATGAAAAAAAAGTTAAATAAAAGAATCAATAAGAAAGCCACGCCACGGACGTCCAGTCAAAGCATGGGCATTTCGAATGATCGAAAAGATGAGTGTAATGACACAGACTGTTGATAAAGTGAAGAGTCTGGAATCAGATCACGTGGAAAACACAACAGCGCACTGAACAAAATATGCGAATCTAAATGGAATTGATTGTGAACAATTATGGGATGAGATTTTTGGATATCCGGAATACCGTCCCACGGAACACAGTTACAGCTTGTCAATATTATTAGAAATCATGCAGTGAGCGCAAAACCTAGAAAGGAATACTAACTAGCAGATAGCAGATAACTACCTTATCTGAGAGAGGCTCTGATTTCCAAACTTAACAGTAGCCCCTTAACTAGACTGCAAAACAGCCCGTATTTTTTCGTCGGTCAACGAAGCAGGAGTGGTCAAACAAACATCCTGGAGCGAGGGTGAAAAAAAGTCAGTGAAACTGGAGAGAGACGCGGTTTTTTTCGCGCCTCACAAGCTTATAGGGCTTGTAAAAGTCGCGCGCTTCACGCGAAAATTCAGTCATGCGGGACGACCGGCTTGAAAAACATTTTTGAACAAAAACCCGACTCTTTCGCAGTTTAGTTCTTAATAAATGAGAAGACGGACAGTACGCACAATGTATAATAACATTAACAATCATACCAAGTCACCCCTCGCCGTGTGAGCGATTTGTAAATCAGGACGCGGGTAAAGCTGGTTACCAAGGTCGTCGACCTTCAGATAATATACCACGTAACCTTCGAGACGGCCAGCCTGATCCTTCTGCAATGGGGGAGACCAGCGGACAACAATTGCAGAAGAATTTACGACTCTGGCACTTGGCTGACGCGGCGCACCGCTGGGGACTGGAAAGAAACAGATTATAAATGATCAGATTCCGGCAATGCTTCAGGATAGTGTTCACCTCAGGCGCATCATTTTCACTTAGAGATGAACGCGAAAGGAAGGTACTGGTGACAAAGCGCAAGGGACCATGGGACGAAGAAAGAAGAGAGGTCAGTGAGGCACGTCTCGCCCGTTTACTCCTTCCCGCCTTTCTTTGTGTGCAAATTTTCATCGAGAAAGAGAGACATCTGGGTACGAGGAAGGGATAAACCATTGCACTTTCTAGCGGTCCCGCCGGACTAGCAGTTAAGTATCAGGGAAACAATTGTGTATCCAAAGGATAGAGATTATCCAATGGATAGCATCATTCGCCTTTTATGAAATTGGGGCCAGCTGGCTACAGTATGAGAAAAATAAAACAGACAGGTTTTGGTTTCATGACCACAACAAATTTAACTGTGGTGGTTTTTTGATAAATTTCTCAACTTCCTTCCGCAGGCTCGTCTCAGAATGTTCTTAAAAGGATGAAAAGAATTTTGAGGTAAAAAAACCTCGACAAGATCAACTGCATTTTGGACAATGCTCAGACTATCTCTTTAGTTAATTTCCAATAACAGAATCTAACTTCCCCTATTTTGACTTTAATTGACTTGGCAAGTTTACTAGAAATAAAGTTGAAATAGGACTCGTGAGGCATCAACGGGAAAAGTGTGGCGAGACAACCAAAATTCTCCAAAGACAAAATCTGAATTAACAGCTGGGGCAATGAGCTCAACTTGCATACTTAGAAATAAAATGCTGAACACCAATGACGCTAAACTCTTTCACTCCTTAAATGTTAAAAAGGAAGTCTACAAGAAAATGCCCACGTACAAAAATGTAAATGTGTAAAAAAAATTTCTTTTTTAAAAAATACTTAAAAACGAAATAGCATCAAGTGAAGCCAAAACTGAAGTGGTTGGTTTCGAATGGAACACCATAGGGAATTCAACAACAGACTTAGTTAAAACTGTTTTTTGTCTCTCAAAGACTGACTTTTGAGAGGGTTCAAGGTTAACAGCGTCCTTGAGTTTTACTAAACGTAATCCATCGACTTCGTCTTAATCAAATTAGCAAAGACAAGGGACTTTTGTTATTCGGAGGATACGTGTTGGCATGGCATAATGTACTTGAGTCTCAAGAGCAGTCAAGACAGATTTTTCTACGCAAATTCCTAGAATAATGTTGAACGTGCCACTGGACATTTGAAGGTGCAATTAGCACAAATATAAGAAAGGCGATGCAAAATAACTAGTGCGCCTTGCTCTCCTTATACCTTACACTGAAAACACGTACGAAACAGATTAACTGTCTCCGGGGGGTACACCTGGGAATTCTTGGTGGGGGTGTGCCGCCCGGTTCTCCCAATCCTCACCCTATTTCAGATCAAAATATGTAATTTTTCAGACCCGTTTTCAGACCTGGCCTCTAAGAAATAATGTCATTACTTAGATTAGAAAGCCAACAACAAAGATGTCTTAAAACCCACGTTGACGAATATTTCTCATCACTTCAGTTCTTATTCATTTGGAATTGAAACGATAAATAAGTTCATACACTCCCGTAGTTTCCAGGAAAACCATACCCGATTCCAGACCAAAATGGGCAAAGTCTGGACCTGTTTTCAGACTAAGACGGCGCAAAAACCATACCCTTTGGGGTGGGGGGTGGCACATACATGTACCTGTATGGATTATATAAGGACTAGCCCCCACACCACCGCCCCCCCCTTCCCTCCGGGTAACTGTCTCTTTTCCGCTGAAAACAGCAAATAGTTTTTTTAAGGGTAGCAATCCTCTTCATGTTCCCCACCCAACCCCACCCCTCCGAAAATTAAAAAGGAGTTAAAAAGTGGAAAAGAAGTCTTACCATCCTCCGCAGTAGTGTAAGAGTGTTTCTCAGACATAGGCCCTTCTCCAACGGAAGTACTTGCCGAAACCCACAGCATGTAAGTAGTATACTTTCTTAAGTGATGAAGACGAATTGATGTCTTAGCGCCGTCAACGCTCACAAAACTGGAAGAAAAGAAGGAATAAAACGAGCAATGTTTAGCGAGAAAATCCGTTAGTACCACCACGTTACTGAAAAAAGGTTTTAAATGACATTTGCAATTCCTTCAGTTGCGTTTTGAAGTTGCTGGGCGGTATTCCTTCGTTAGAATAACAACAACCTTGTATGGCGTTAGTAAAGCGGAAAATAAGGCAGATCTCCATGGCCAGTTCTTATCCAGCCTACAAATGCGGCAGCCGCGAGGGGGGACATGTCTCTCTCGCGAGGCAGATGTACTCGCAGGCTTGTTCTTATTTGGCTAGCGATTACCTTATTTGCTATCTTTTTAAAAAGCTAAAACGTGTCTTCGCACCTTTTGAATTTGAAACATGAAAAAATTGAGCCAACTTTTAAAAGTTTTAACGCTATGCCTGAAAAAATCCCCAAAAAATCATCATCATAAGTGTTCACTGACGAAATTTGTTCAATATCTTCTTCATAACTCTACTCTGGAGGAACATTTTGCGTATGGCAAAAGGCATTAAGTACTGACTTAAGCACAGAAATTGGCCAAAAAGAGCAATATCCCCGTGACATAGCATAGCCTCTTTAACCCCTTCACTGCCAGAGTGTTTGATGGAGTTTTGTAAGACGAGTCTTACTTTTGAGTCTGCAGACGAAATCCTATGATGTGACCATTCAAATGAAAGCTCTCTACCTGTACTTACATATGCTATTTGTTTGTCAAAACTTTAGAAAATGAAATTTGGAAATTTGGTCGAAATTTGCCTTTGGCCACATTTGGCAGTGAAAGCGTTAACAGTAGACACTGTAGATTGTACCTTGCGCGATCTCCTTTTATTCTGTACTTGATTGTATAGTTTGTAATTGGTCCATTGCGATGGTCCAGGGGTGGTGGATCCCAGCTGATAAGAAGGCTGGTGGACGAAAGAGCTTTACCTTGAATGTTCATGGGAGCGGCACTTGGAGCTAGAAAAAAAAAAAAGATTGACAAGCAATGTTGGTTAAATACAATTTCTCAAACTTTTCAAGAAAAGAAAACTTATTTAGGACGTTTGGATATCGCATACAAGTACCATTAAATACCCTTTAAATTTCACGACCTTTAACGATCTCAGAGAATTAAAAGGCTGATATAGCAACAGGACGGGAACGTCAGTTGACGACGGGAAAGCGTGCGGAAAGGACTAAACACGACTTTCGGTAATCAATTTACCGCTCTGCCATTGGTCAAGCTAGTTGTTTGATTTGCGCGCGCCGTCGTCCGCGCCGTCGTCAACTGACGTTCCTGTTCTGTTGCTAAATCAGCCTATTTATCGTTCGAGACGTTTTAGCAAGCGTTCGAAAGAGAGATTTATTTTGTAAGCAGACTGTCACATATAATAGGGGTAAAGGCGCACGCAAGCCAAAGACCCAAACGGCCGGAGCTTATACCGGGTGCCTTGGCATGAAGCATGCCTAGGGGTATTGCTACTCCCCACAGGACGGGATGGAAGTCCATCGTAGGGTTACCCTCCATCAGTATGTCGCCTATAACCAGGACACATCACAGTTGTTAAATACACGGCGGGAGTCTGCATATCGATCGAAACATTCCTACTTGGTGTTTATAATTTATACATACAAGGATGCTTGCACTGCGATACAAATGGGACAGGTAAATGGCATTGAAATGTTGCCCTGCATACTTACCGGCTTCCAATGTTTGCACGACCTTGGCGAACGACAGTGGCCCAATATGGACGTCTGACTTGACTGCAACTTGGACCTTATAATGCCTGTTTGGTCTGAGATCTCTAATCACGTAACCTAAGACAGTGTCCATTACGTCAATAGTCTTATCTATTTCCGAAGAGGACTTGTTATAATGAATCTTGTAACCAAATATGCCGCTCCCCTTGTAGTGTGGGGGCTGCCACGTGACTTGTATTGAAGTTGGTGAAAGCACTGTAACAGCGACATTTTCAGCTGGACCCGGAGCTGCAGAAAGAAAGAAAAAAGATTTTCAAATGTTTAATGAAAATCCAAAAAAGTTCCGAAACAAAGCCTGAAACCAAAAATAGGCCGCAAACGTCTTGTTAAAGACGTTTCAGTTGGATAGTCAAGCTACAGGTTTCCGTCCATTGTATCTTTTGAATCAGAGAATGAATTTCGTTAAGGTTGCAGGATACCTTCGCTCTTAATACTAACCTCCTTTCCCGGTTTTCACCACAAACATTTCCGTGGGAGGGCCACGACCCACTCTTGTGTAGGCCACCATTCTAAAATAGTAGGTGGTGAATGGTTTCAGTCCTTCGACGACAGTATAATTGCTAGCCTCAGGTTTAAATCGCCACTGACTGTAGTCTTTTTCAAGGTCCGTGGAGTAGATCAAATGGTACATTTCGAGCCTGCCATTGAGCTCTAGAGGAGGCAGCCATGACGCTCCGAATGAAGTATCGGAGATGCCCCAGGCCCGGATATTTCGCGGGGGACCTCCGGGAGCTGTAAGAAAAAAAGAGCTGTGAAGTTACACGAGAAGAATTTTCATCATCATAATCATCATCATCATCATCATCATCATTACCATTCTCATCATTACCGTTATCATTAGCATTATTATTAGAGCCATCACTACCATCATCCACATCCTTGTCAGCATCGTAACAAACACCACCATCATCATCGTCATCGTCATCGTTAGGACACAGTCCCATTCCTTCTACTTAAGCCAATGTTCCCTTCTTTTAAGTAACTGAGCGACTTGGAATAATCGCAAACAAGTTTGAAAGGATGCGAAAACAAGTCAATTTTTCTGCGACGTTTTCATTGGCGTCGCCTTTACAGAATGGCAATAATAATGGGTATGGCTGAGAACGTCAGGCTTTGCACCTCTTAAATAATAGTTTATTCACTTCATCAACTCGCTTGATAAAACCAAGCCCTTGCGCCATGACGTGCTATGATACAGCTTTTTTATACTGTTTAATCCGCTGAATAACTTTCATATTCATATTATTGATAAAATAAAAAAAATAAACACCTTTTTCAGCAGTAGTGAACTCAGACAATGGACTCGGCCTGCTTATTCCTGCCCCGTTCACAGCGAAAACACGACAAAGATATGTCGTGTAAGTCTTAAGACCTTGCAAGGTCACTGTACGATCTTTGATTCCCTTGAGCACGTTCCATTCAATGACAGTCTTAGCTCGGTAATAAAGAGTAAAGTTGTCTGCAGCAGGTCCGCCACCCGACTGCCATGTCACAGTGGCCTGATCAGGTGTCTCGTCAGAAGCAGCAGGTGCAGTCGGAGGGAATGGTATCGCTGTAAAAAAAAGGCCCCCAAATCATTTTTTCATTGCCTAGTTTCAAAACGAGAGGGACTAGGACGAGTTTGCATAATGGGATTCGCCACTTTAAAACGAGAAGGAAAATCGGCCGAGTTAATTTTTGCAAAGACTTCTGGGATGTCGATGGGGACGCGCCGGTCCGCTATTGGCCAATTTTTTCGCTGTTCTCAGTAACAGTCGCGGAAGTCTTGGCGAAAAGTAACCAGGCCAGTTTTTCACTCGTTTCTTAAATGGCGAATTGGATTATCAAAACAACACCTAAAAAGTCAGTAAGAACTCACCAAGCTTTACAAAATCCTCAAGTTTGGATTTAACTGGGCCGATCATCAACGAGATACGGCCATTAAAACTCCTTAACGTGTCTATAAATGAATTTTCACGTTTTTGACTGGCTGTAACGTCTTTAACATTTTTATCGATTAACACCAAAATTTGGCATTCTGTAAAGCTTTGTGTGCTTTTTCTGGCTGTTACGAAACTAATCCTCATTGGTTTGAAACAGGCAAATAACTTTTATAGCCTATAACGAAACCTCGTTATAGCGAATAAATTTTGTCAATCCCTTGGCTCTTCGTTAAATCGAGGTTCCACTGTAACTACATCATTTCCTTGATTCTCATTAGACGTAGAAAAAAGTTGTGACTTTTGGGTCTGGATGAAATCAGATGTGCGATAATTCAAATGTAACCTCTTCATTAGTATTTTCACAATTCATAGCACCTTTCTTTGCTCAAAGTTAAAGTTCATTTCGCTTAATTCTAACTTCTGAGTGTGTGGATGAAATCCTAAAGTTTGACCATTCAAATGAAAACCGTTGAGTAGTACATGCGCTTTCCTGTAGTGCTGTTTATTATGCTGTTCAAGGTGGTTCTAACTTTTGAGTCTGTGGATGAAATCCTGGAGTGTGACCATTCAAATGAAAGCTACTGAGCAGTACTTTCCTGTGGTACTGTTTATTATGTTGTACATGATGTTTCTAACTTATGACTATGTGGATGAAGTCCTTAGGTATGACAATTCCAATGAAAACTACTGAGCAGTACTTTCCTGTGGCACTGTTTATTCTGCTGTACAAGGTGGTTCTAACGTTTGAGTCTGTGGGTGAAACCCTGTGGTGTGACCATTCAAACACAACCTCCACTCCACTCTTGAGCAGTACTAGGGAAATATTATTTTTTCGATGTTTGTATGACCACTTAACTAATGACGTTATCCTCTTTTTAAAACTTACGTCGAACAGTGACGTACGCTGAAGATTTCACTTCTCCTGCGTCGTTCGATGCTATGCAAGTATAGTTTCCAGATGTCTTGACTTTTGGAACAAACAACGTCTCACCGTAGCTACTGCGTGCTTCCCGGATGAAATTGCCATCGCGTCGCCAACTGATGTCCGGTTTTGGATAGCCTTTTGCCGTGCAGTATAAAGAAAGGTCTGTGTCGGGATTGATTGTGATTGGTCGAGGATGATTGGTAATAACTGGCGGAACATTTTTGACTAAAGGGAAAGAAACATCATTACTTATAGTCACAAAATAAACTCGATAAATCAAGTTTCTTGAGTCATAATTATTATTTTTCGACAGGAATACGGAGAAATTGTACAAATCTTAACATGGACATGGAATTTACTGACAAACTGTAGAATGTCTTACTTTTGATTTAACTGTTACAATCCTGAAGTAAATCCTTCTAACGAGTTATGGAACAGCAAAGCTTTATCCTATAGGTGAATGGGGCCCTGGGTCTACCATCAGTATACGGCGTTTGGTAATGATCACGTGATGCACGATCACGTGGTCGATAAGCTATTGCTTCCTTTGGAAAATGACGTTCAATTTAAGAAAAGCATGAACACTTCTTTTGACAGCGACCTTTATTATGCACGAATAATAATAGAAAGAACGTTAGCGTTAAAAATGAATTCGCAATTTTTTCAGACAATTTCGCTTTTGTTTCATCTCGCTTAACATGTTAAATGTAGGTGAATTTTCGCGGAGTTGATTATCGGGGACCCTATCCCAGATCAGAAAGAGAAAGAAAAATTCTTCGTCGTGTGTTTACGTCCTGCATAAAACGCCACACAAGGACGTGGTCATGCAGTGAAGACAAAGAAATGAATCAAAAAGTGCGCTGCACGTGCAAAGTTGTTGTTTTGCTTATCTAAGGCCCAGCCCACACAAATCCGGATATTTCTTTTACTTTTTTTTACACGAATCGGCCTTCCGTCAACCTTCCGACTACACGAAACCAGCGAATCCAGACGCCGAAATCGCATTGATTTGAAACCGCTCTCCAGAGCGGTTTAAGGCACCGTCCACATGAATGTAGATAAAAAATATGCGGTTTCCAAAATGTCCGAATTCCTGTGGGCATAGCCTAAACCTATTGCTTTTCTGACGTTCTCGTTTTTGTCCTCTCGTCGTTGCTAAACCACTCTAATGAATCGACACAAACCTTCGACAACTAGATCGGTCTTCCGAGAGTAGTACCATCCTAGTCTGTTTGTAGCTATACACTGGATTTTCCCCGTGTCCTCCAACTTAAGATCACTTATCTCCAGTACTCCACTACTTGGTGATGTGTATCTAGGATCTGAGGAATTTAGAGGGACATATCCCCGTAACCAAGTGATGGCAGGATCAGGATCACCGTCCGCAGTACAATTGAACACCGCCTTCCCTCCAACATATTTTACTTGACGAGATGGATGTCGTTTTACTTTTGGAAATCCTTCCGGCACATTTGAGGACGCTGCAAGAAAAAGATCAAAATGTTAGCCTTGGACGAATTCTGAACGGTAATAGATTCACACCGAAGAATCGTGAAAAATGCATCTTTTGCTCGGCCGTCCCGTGCGCAGCTCACCTTTTGCGCTACCCCCAAAGGGTACGCAGTACTATTTACGAGGTAAAGTATAGTGTAGCTGTTAATTTTCATATGATGTTGTTATGTTAGCTTCACATCCTAGATAGAAACCTCCACAAAGAAAACACGAACGCGCGGTATACTGCCCACCTCCCCCTTCCCCGAGGCGTCCCCACACGAAAGATGATTCCGGCGCGCGACTCGCCCGTTCCAATCGCTCTCCTATCTATGGACTGCGAGCAGTCTCTTATTTTTCTTTGTGAAGTTACTGCACGCGAAACCCAAGCCCGCTTTCCCAGATTACGCGCGTCCTATTTTCTCTTGCTTGTAAGGCGTATCAAAACATAAATTTAAGGGGGCAATTCATCGACACCTTTTAGATATTCTATTGTTTGAGGATGGTTATGTTGACACGCTTACTATTACCTCTAGATTTAAACAGCTTTGAAGTCTGCGTTATATCTATTTCCGTTTCACATAAAATCATAATCTTTTCTTCTTTTTTTTTCTCGTTTCCAACCCTCTGTTAACTTTAGTATATATTTATGTAAATAATATAAATTAATATTCTATGTGTGCTACTTTGCGGGTCAAATATGTATGTGAGGTTGCTGTTGTATCTTAGAGCCTGGCACAAGCTACATTTCTTTACATCACGGCACGCGCAGCAGGTGCATCAATCGATGCCACAGCACGTTTATTACAAGCTGAAGCAACGCCTAATGCAAAGCATGTGCTGCCTGGTGGATAGCACGTGAAGCACGTGTTATGCGCGCATATTTATCTCATCATATCTGTGAATAAACGCACCAGGGTGCTAACAGAATGAGATAATAATGAGAACAAGGCTTTTTGGATTCTTCATGATTACAAATTAAACTGCGTTTAATCAAATGCAGCAGCTTTCAAGCTCTCTGGGGCGCTATGGTACTCCCCATTTTTCGCCCCACCGCCAGAGCACCCCGCAGAGCGTTAGAGTATTTTGGGTCTATTCATTTACAGCATTGATTGTCGCATTTATCCGCTAGAACTTTTTTATCGTTTTCTTTGCTCAAAGACAGAAAAAACGAGGCAAACGAATCCAATATTTGATATCAAAACATTCCATAAAAAGTGCTTTTTGTTATACATGTATCCCAGCTGGCAGGGGCACCCAACGTCAATTTTCGGAAAATATCTGTTCGGAAGACGATTTGAGATCTACAATTTTCGGAACATTTGCTTGCCTGCCTCTCCTAGGATTTTCGAACATCTAAAACGTGGTATAACTGCCCTTTTTAACGGATTTTACGCTGAAAAGATCACCTAGAATTTTCGATAGCCATTTTTCTGGCTAAAAATTTCGAAAAGGTAAGTTTTGATGCCTATAATTTTCGGATCACTAGACTTTCAGCTAGGGGATAAAAATATTCCTATATCTATCGTTTAAGTACTAGAATACGTTTAATAATGCTATGTTTAAGTTGTTTTGAACCTTATTCTCGTTGGGTGCCCCTGAGCTGGAAATAGATAGCCGCATGCAAAAGTTCTGCCGGAAGATGTTTCATGAGAGAAGCTATTGCAATTCATCCACAGACTCGAAAATTCTAATGACAGATTTTCTTACAGTAAGTTTTTAATGTAGATGTGTCATGCCAGAAGGGGTAAAACAAATCACGGAGTAGAATTTGTAAGAGTTTCACAATACAGTGAAGCTTATCTCTTGGGAGGTGGACTTTCTTCAAACAATATCTGTCTGAAATGAGGCTCAAAAGATTAGGAGAAAAGTGTGATCCACGGTAGCTAAGAAACAAAATAAATACTGCATGAAAAGAAATTTTGCAATAACGCACTCAGAAAACACTTCCACTGAAGTTTACCTGAGACAGGAACGCAATTAAGACAACGGGTACGCGAATGTCAGCAACGCGAACGACTTCATATTAAAAACTACGTCTGGAAAAAAACACCCCTTCTAAGCAGTGTAACTAAATTTCAGCGTGGAGGTAAAAATTCTTTTTGCAACTATTCATTCTGTGGATGAAATCCTATGGTGTTACCATTAAAACGAAACCTCTCGAGAAGTACGTTTGCACTTTGCTGTTCGTTTTTACAACAGGAAATTGAAGACGTCTTTCTCTAATTTTCATATTAGTGTTAAGGGTTAAATAAAGGGGTGAACTTATGCCTTCTAAGCTGGTTTTGCACTTACGAAGGTGCGTGCATTTCTGTTGATTTTACTATGCGCGCCACTCATTAAAAATCACATCTCTCTTACAATGACAAACAATTAATGAAATGCGAAGTCTAAGAACTGTCTTCTTTGCTTACTTTGCAGTATCACTAAAATAACCTTTAATCTTTAGGGGTCGAAAACACTCCACAGCAGAAACAATGGAACAATCGGTGCAGTCTTCACAAATATTTGTACTAAAATCAAAGCAACTTTAAACAAGACTGCACTTATCAGTTTCCTGTTAGGCACACGGTAAAATGTGTTTGAGGTAATTGATCCTGTATTTAATGTAACTTTCTTCTCCCTGATAACAAGCAACACCTCTGCAGTGTGCTCTAAACGGATCGAAACGAGCAGCAAGCCGCATGTAGAGTTGTATAATTTCTTTTTATTGGTTAGTTCGTTCGTTTCTCTTTCTCTCTTTTTTAGTATTATTATTTTGAACTCTGGATGTGTACTTAAATTGACACCAACTTGGTGGGCTGGGAAAGCAAACAGCTAAAACAAAACTGTTTGTTTTTGAAAAAATAGGAGAAAGCAGGCTTGAGATAGCATCATTTAATCGGGCGCTCATCTGATCTTGAAATGGACTAAAACGTGTGATGGTTTTAACAAAAACCTGGCGTTTTTTTTTTCCATCATTCGACACGTATTAAAAGAGGCAACACGTAAAAAACTTACTCCCTAGAATGGTCGAGAAAAAGTTTTTCTGTATCACATATCATCAAACAAAATCCGACTCTAACGTAAACTTAAGCAGATAGAAAAAAACACTAAGAAAATCCAAAAGTCTGAGAAATGTAAGAAAGAAAAGAAAAATCAAGTTGATGCAGTTTTAAGAACACTATAGCTATATTGAACCCGCAGAAAGTAACTTACATACCGTCTGTGGAAAAGTCACGAAACAGAGGATGGAAATATATGCGACAAACAATGAGAAAAATGTCTGTAGAAGAAGTGAATTCTTTGGTTGCTATTGGATTAGATTAAAAAGGTAACTTTTACAGATTAGAAATAAACAAGTAGTATCTAAAGTTTATTTGTCGGAACCGACCAAAAGTTAAAATTCTTCGCGGTGGCTTGTAAATCGGCAATTGCTCTTTATTTTTAATACGTGGTCTCCTAAATTGCTTGTGTGTGCTCAGCGCACGAACGCCACGAAGAAAACGATCAGCGGTATTTCAAGAAACTGCCATTTTCATAGAACACCAAAAATCTACTCTTGGACAAGGAAGTTTACAGGCCAGATTTGCTTGATCTTTCTTGAAGACTGGGCAGTTTTAAACTAACAGGTAAGTGCTCACAGTACAAAAACATTTTTTACACTTGTATGAAAATCCCTAAAATCCAGTGGGATTTTTTTCAGTGGAATACAGAACATTTAGCGTCGATTCTCTTTTTATGTCTCTCTCTTCGCAAACGCCTGATCACAGGTGGACAAAACATTGACCCCCAACTCCATGGACCAGTCAACTGTTTTTGACGAACTGTTTAACTTAAAAACAAAAAAATTCTGAACTTGTAGGAATAGGATCATACTTTTCTTTGAGGGATGTACAGCACAAAATGGACTTCGCGTGAACGCAACTAATAAAATTTTCCATAGTCAGTTTCATAATTATTTGAATTAAAATCCACTTCCACTTGACTTACCTCCTCTTCTTCTATAAACTTGTAAAAAAGCTTGTTTTGAAGTCGAAGAGCCCATCGTATTTGTAGCCCTGCAGGAGTAATTTCCTTCATGCCTTGAAGAACGGAGAGTTAGAAAACGCAACAGCTCACCATTCCCATTCATGATTGGATACTTGATATAAAAATAGCGTCTACTGTCGTCGAGACGCTTGTTATCCTTGTACCATGTAATGTTAGGTGTGGGTGTTCCAGTAACTTTACATACGAACTGTGCAGTGTTTCTCTCAACACCGGCATTTGTCGCCGACGTGAGAGTGGCTGTTGGAGCTGTGGAGACAAAGAATCAATAACAAATCGTTGGCATTTTCATCACCAGGATTTAGGAGGGCTATTTCAGGGGCATCCAATGATGGTTTCGTCCAAAATAATACATTGAAACCAATTTTAGGCTATCCAAAATAATTTCAGATTTCTAGAAATGCCTTCTAAGCCACACTCGTCATCCTACGGCAACTTGAGCGTTTTCAAAATTACAAGAGCTTCCGGATCATTTTCTCGAAATTTTAGAAAGATGCACAATCTATAGCTTTATGACAGTGAGAATTTTTCTGAAAAAATTAAGTTCAGAAGATGGTAGGAAGTTTATAAGATCAGCGTCAAAAATCGTTCATACCTGCTAGCTATAGAAATCTCTAGGCAATATTTGCTCCTGTGAACAGATATGTTGCACAACACAGTTGGTTGGTGCTCTGTGCTAGTTACACAGAAATCTTTGTCTAATTTGTTTTGATCTCTACAATCTGCAAACTACATACAACTCAGTTGAACTGAAAACCTATGAAATATAATGAGTAATTAAGTGTACTGCAGCTGTAAGCAAATATTGCTTATTTACCAACAGATCTATTCACAAGTGTTATAGAGCTGACTATAACTCAGAATTCTGTGTGACAATACAGGATTGTTAGGCGATCAGACCTTTTACAGGATCAATTTAATAACAGATGCCTGAAATACATGTATGTATACTGAGGTGTACCGCGAAAAAAACTTAATAGTTGAGTAAATAACAATAAGTACATGTATTTCAGTAACACTCAGGGGCACCCAACGTCAATTTTCGGAAAATATCTGTTCCCATGACGGTTTGAGATCTAAAATTTTCAGAACATTTGTTGCTTGCCTACCTCTCCTAGGATTTTTCGAACGTCTAAAAAATGGTATAATTGCCCATTTTTAACGGATTTTTACCCTAAAAAGGTCACTTAGAATTAATTGTCGGGAGCCTTTTGGTTGAAATTTTCGAAGTTTTGATCCCTATAATTTTCGGATCATTAGACTTTCAGCTAGGAAATCCGAACTGATGAAAAATTTTTCGGGGATAAAAATATGCTTATATCTACCGTGTAAATCCTAAAATATGTTTAACAATGCTATGTTTAAGTGGTTTTGAAGTATATTCTCATTGGGTGCCCTTACTGTAAACACTATTAAAGGAGTAAAAATGAGATTTGTATAAAATAAGATTGGAAAGTAAAACCTTCTGAACTCTTAGCAAATGCAGCGGAGAAATACAAGCAACAAAGAAATCCAAGGAAGAATCTACAGAGTGTTGTGCCCGAGCTCACATCCATGACATTTGATGTTAAACTGTGTACAGTATACAGTGTAGTTTAGTAGTTAGCTGTGTGTCACAACAAGCTAGCTTAGGTTACCTCTTATGATGGACATATGATAGTAATTATTATTTTCACATAATATGTAAACACAAACAAATCCTGTGATTTTCAGAATGGAGTGTTTTGGATTATGTTAAAATAGTGAATAATGGAGCAAGCATAGTGTGTGTAAAAATTGCCACCTAGGGTGACGTACTCAGCGTGAAAAGAAAGACTCAGCATGAAAAGAAAGTCGTGTCCAATAGCCCGGGGCTAGTGGATTTTGGTTTCGGGCTAGTGAATTCTGCTCTTAACTTGCCCAATGGGCAAGTGAATTTTTTGGGGAAATTGAAATTACAGAAGGATTGTAATCAATATGTCCTGCTAATCAAAAAAGGTTTTTGTGGCTAGCTACAGCTTGCCCAAAATGGCAGGCTGTAAAACTGACTTTCTTTGCACCCTGCGTACTGTGTTTCTACAAGTTCATGTGAATTGTAAAAGGTGGTTGTAATATTTGAGTCTGAGGATGAAATCCTAAAGCGTGACCATTTGCATGAAAGCTATACTAAGTGGCACCTTCGTGGCGCTCACCTTACTTTGTTGTTCAACATAATTGAAGGCACATGTCCTAAATTCTAACATCCTTTCTCCTTTTATGTTATCATTGTGTTGTTTTTTTTTGGTATTTATAAATTTAAGGTATATCAAGTGTGTAACCATTATGCACTTTGTTGTATCACTGTGGATAGGACATGAACTCACAGTCTAGAAGTGATTAATACAATGTATGTAATCAACTTGTCTAATATTACTGTAAGATTGTGCATCAAAATCACCAGCTGTGTGGAAGTTAACGTTCATGAGCTGGGATTTTCACATGCACTGGCATTCTGCTTGCTTCACTATTTGGGGGGTATAATGGAATGTAGTGTAGAAGTGATTATGTAATCAGTGTGTCCTCTATAAGTACATCTAAACACAAATAGCAACACTCAGAAACAGAATAGTATTAAAGTCAAAACATACGTAAGTGACATACAGTGAAACAGTGGTCACAACTAGAGATTGTTACAACTAGAGATGTCATTTGCATGTAATAGAATGGAGTCTTATAACTAACCACTTTGTCAAAGCTATTAAGGAAAGTTGCTTTTGAGAAATTTAAGCTGAGTTTTTAGCATATGCTGTCAATTAATATGGTATATTGGAAAGGTTTTTTTAAATATTTGTGTGGAAAGTTCACATGCATGCCCAAAAGTCAATGAACCATTGCTGCTTATGTTACTACTGCATCAGTACACCTATTACCCTTAATTATGATAACAACAAAAATGCCTTTATATTCAATATATGTGTTGACTGAGTGGTCAATTATGGGAATTTAAAAAACAAAGGCATACAGCTGTAAGACCCGTCAGGTATTTATCGCAAAATTGGTCACTTACGAGAGCTTTCTTCTTTCAGACCATAAGTCAGTTCAAATTGGATTTTCACAGATTAAGTGGTTATATCTATAAATGAAAGCTGGTTGAGAGAATTTTCATTCTCTCCCAAATATAAACCTTATCTCCGCTTAAATCATTCATGTGTCTTTTTGGTGACATCATGCTTCTGCAAGCATAAACTGTGGAAGCATGGTCAATGTGCTCTGCGTCATACAATGTAAGTTATTAGGTTCAATATTATTACTGGTACTCTTGTCCCCCACACCCTCTGAATTCCACATTGTTAATCAGTATAAAAACAATCGTACAGTTTTACATGTAAAATTTTAACATAATATAATTTTGTGAAAGTGTTAAGTTAGTCTAGTCTAGAGGCCATGCTATCTGAGAAATTTTCTTTAATAATGTTAGCTTAGAATGGGCTGTCAGTTAGTTGAGACATGCAAAAAGAAATTCTCTTTGAACGCTTGCTTTACTTTCCTCATGTCTTGACTTACTGTGAGCCCCTGTGTCCCTTGACAGGTGTGGCCTAGAAGACAACAGGGAATACTGTTGGGCAGCACTAATCCAGGGTGGTGTCTCCTAATTAGCTCTGCCTTCTACAGTGTATACACGATTTAATTTACCTTACGTAATCATGTCCGGACTATACTACACTTATTGATCAGTGTACAGAAAATGAGAGATATATCAAAATTAATATTCATTAACAAGCCATGTGTATAATATTATTTAAAAAGACCCACGTTATGTTCTCACGGTCATGCAATAACATTTTGTGTTATTTGTACTGTATGATAATCTCTTCCATCCTAAACTATCTTTAATCCTTAAGTAAACAAACTCAAACTATAATCCCAAATTCAAGAAATGCATTGACGAAGCATGCAATGTAATTGCCAAAAAATATATATATTTAAAATTATATTTGACATATTTTTTTCAGTTGTTCTGATGTATATGGCCTGGTTCAAATGTTGGATTTCACTTTGTGCAAATATTATGCAAATGAGAAAAAATAGTCTCATGTTCTTGCTTATTTGCATTAGATTCGGCACATGCGAAATCCAATTTTTAAACCAGGCCTTGTGTCATTAAAGTAAACATGCATTAATTAATAATCAATATTATTAATTAATGAAAGTATTAAGTTGTATGCAATCAGATATGTGCAGCTACAGTACAGAGCCAGTCTGGCGGACTACGTATTTTAATTAAGACCTGGTTTTAGAGAGATAATGCAAGTTTGGTAGAAAATCTGATAGATGTAGAGAATTTATGTTATTTTAAGAGTTTTTAGGAACGGAATCATCCAAAAAATCTAGTTCTTAATGAATGTGTTAGCATTCTTTTGTTGATTCTCACTTAGCTCACAGCCTAATTGTATGAGTTTTTGGGGAAAATTTTCTCACTCCATTCTTCTCCTCTGCAAGTACAAGTGCTGGTGGCTCTCACCAAAATTATCCTCAAACTTACAAAAGTGAGTCTGCTCGCAAGCTAATTTTCACTCAGCTCTTTTTACAGCAAAAGCAGGCTGACAGGCATCTCACCTAATTATTACATCCTTATGCTAAAATTAGATGATGACTGAAATTAATGATGAAAAAAACAAAATCAATTCGTTAATCTTGAGAGAGCAGTTGTTTTGCTTTGCTGATAAAACAAACCTATCACAAGGGTGATGGAAATCTGTAAGTTTGACCCTTAGAAAAATGTAATTTGCAGTTGATTTTTAGCTTTGGACAAGTGTAAATAGGATGGTAGGACAAAGGTACATGTACCATAGCAAAGACACAATTTACTGATATATCACATGCAGAACCAAATCGATGACTGTTTGACAAAGATGTTGTTGAAAGGTTTTGGGGAATAATATGGGCAGTAGGACGCTGATGTAACTTAACACCAGGTTAGATTCATATACACAGTGAATAACTCAGGGATTTGACCAGTCTAGTTTATGTTAACCCAGTTGAATAAGAATGCATCCAAGGATATTGTGCTAAAACTTGATAGAAAGCAGGTCTTATACACTGGTACTAGACGTTAGGTCTCTATTTAATGATAAATGCTGTTGATAGACCTATGGATAAAATGACCATAAAAGGGTCCCTTAATTACAGAGAGGGGGTAAAGGCTCTTAAAGAGATTAGTTCGAGTTTAAATTTAATAGTGTTTATAAAGTTGCTTTAAAAATTGAAAATCTTACTGTATTCTTTATGCAAAGGTAGAAGAATAGAAAATCGTAACTGTAGAAGCTTCTGATTGCGATATGGAGATTATTGAAAGTAAAACAGTAAAATGGCGGCGAAGAGGTGTAAATGTTGAAACGTTATACTGAAACATATCAAATGGCCACAAAGATGAAATAGAATAGCTCCCCTGTTCCATAAATAGTTCAAGCCCTGCCTCCTCAGGAAGTTTTTATAAAACAATCTCTTTGTGATCGGAAATTCTCAAGAGATGACTTTTCCACCCACTACCGGTCCCTTAGCTAACAAGCCTAACATGTACTTGTGCCACGCCAACACCAGTCTGGGGGGGAAGGGGTACGCCCTAAAATGGTCTTATATATTGGCAGGAGCTCTTGATATGGGGAGACTCCGTCCGAAAGGGGTACCTTTTTCAGGTTTCAGTTTGCAGCTAACAGGTGCATTTTAATGCTGTGAAATAGTTGAGAAAACGTTCTGGTTTTAGAAGGTATACCGCGAAAGGAGTCAAGAGGTAGAACCTCAGGGTGGGGCCTCCCCGTATAACACTTTGTTGAGTACCCCCCGGGCCACTAGTGGTAAAATTTGATCGTTCTAGAAAACAAAAGAAGTTTTCTCAGACGTGACGAATTGTGAGCTTTTTAAAATATACAGAGATGTTGACCTTAATTTATATTCGTACTTTATTAACCCAAATAACTGAATATTCTAGCGGTGGCTTTGTGTCTTAACCGCAGCGAGAGGCTGACCTGAAAAAATGAAATCGCCTTTCACATTTACAAAAAAAGACACCCATTGTTTATCAAAAAACGTGGAATGAGTAAACTAATACGCAAAAGAAGTATACCTAACATTTTCGCGGAGAGGGAACGCTTCCGAAACGCATTCCTCTATATATGATCACAGTCAAGATTGAAAAACTATACAGCTAGAACTTGTCGCAAACATTCATGCTTTGTTATCTGCAGGTTAAAAAAATAGCGAAAGCCGAAATCTTATCAACCTAAGCATAAATCTGATGTGTGCCTTAATGATGATCTTAAAAGCATTTGAATATTTTTTAACAAAATACTCGGCACTCAGTGCTCTAAATAGCGTTGCAAATGCGTAACTTTGCCCTTAGAATTGAAGCTTCGGCATTCTAGCGATAAAACGTGTAAGACCAAGTTTTTGCTCAACGCTCGATATCTTGTGCTCTTTACCTAAAGTCTAAATATTTTGATTTCATGCAATAAATAATGAAGTGGGATTGTTGATGAAAAAACGTGATACAAAAATTTCCATCACCCTAGATTTATTGTCCCTAAGCCTGAGGCTAAACAGATCTAAACACCAACTCAACAAGACGGCGGTATAAAGTCTCAGTCATGACTAAAATTATCGTTATTTTTTTGGAATTCTTTAAAAAAAAATTCAATTACTAGGTGACTATTAAATTGACCTACTAACAAGGTACTTTTCGAACTTATTTTCCCGGTGCACTATGCTAAACGAACAAGTCTGTTGATGTTTACGTCGAAATAATAAAAAAAAGAGGAATATGCAGTCACATGCTGGGCCATTGTTGTCAACGAGGATATCATTTTTCGAGCGAGCTGAAGTCTTGAAATCCTGATTTACTTCGAGGTACAATATCCAGGACTAATATAACCGAGTCCCCGACGAACGAACTGCTAAATTTGGCCAGTATTGGACTTACGGTTTGTCAATTACGGGCTTCAAAAGATGGATATTAAAGCGAGATCTTTGTAATCACGCAAACTAGCGAGTTCACGTACTCGAACGTCAACGTGCGACCTTTTCCTTTCAGCATGAAAATCATGTGTTGTATCTGTTAAGAATAAGAACAACTCTTGCCTCTTAGATGTGTCGCAATTTGTGATTCCACTGAAAACCAGTGAAAATAATGCCCCCGAAGGAAAAATTTTTTCACGGGAATCGGCTTTTCGTGTAGGTTATTCCGCAAATGCGGTGTCCATTTCTAAGCTATTCAACAAACATCGCTCCCGCTTAAGCGTAGAGACCCGGTCTGGGTCATCATTAAGGCCACACAAGCATGTATGATAAGAAATAACGAAGATAGCAAAAATAATTAAGTTAATTCAGATTTGCTTCGAGAAAGCATTCATTTATTAAATCGAACGATTAGTTTCGAGCGCGTAGCAACACGTTTGTACGAGAAAGTTCATTTATACGCACTCGTTTGTGAAAAGTAAGCTAAGACGACTGCGATGAAAGGCAATGATGATTACATTCGTTAAATATCCTTTATCGAAGAAGCAAATGGCCCTAAAAATCATATAGCCGCGTATGGGCACACTGTTTGCGTTCGCAGTAGTCAAGTAATTGTTTACAAAATTATCAAATTCACGAAGGCCTTGATTTGCGAAATCGCCTCAAAAAATTTGTTGAAGTGTCTTCAGAATTAACATAGCTTTTATCTGTGTAGATTTTAGACAAGATAATTGGTAGCATGTTGGCGAATATCGCACTCAAAGCTTTGCGTTTTCATTCATCTCGAGTCAGCTAAAAACCATTTAAATAAAGTAAACCTTTATATGGGGAACTAAAGTGAGAAAGAACGGAAGTCATTCTAGAAAGATATATCTTCTTTAAATAAACAATTTCTAACTCATTGCTTACCTTCGCTTTGGCCATAAACCACACAGGAAAAAATCCACATCCCGAGAAGCAAAGTTTTGTTTCTTTGACTCGATAATGCCATTTTGATTACTGTCTTGATATCAACTTGTAGTTTTCACCCTGTCGCCCCTTGTCGATTTCACAGCTTGTTGATTTCAAGGCCCATGCAAAGCGTCCACTAAGTTCTTTGAAAGAAAAGCGAAAATATCTACAGTTGGTTTTTCAAATTCATAGCCGTAGTGATAGCGAAACATACGTAAATGAACGATCTAAACTTTTTGTGCAAATAGCTTGCTACACAATCGCTCGTTTAGCTACGGCGTTGTTTGAAATTTTCTTGACAGATGAGAGTTGACATGACTGAATTGACGCTACTCCACGTGACCGGCGCGCTAGAGCGTGACTTACTTTTGCCACCACAAAGACCAACATACCACAAATGTCTACGGATTAAAGCGAGTATTGTATTTGGTTTTCCAATATACACAATCATAAATCCCAAATGACTTTCTGGCATAGATTGATGCTGATTGTTTGTTGAGGCTGAAAGAAGCCAGTATTTTGGACTGTGGAATCTTGGAGGGGGTCTTCCCCCTTGTGAATTTCGAGTGACCTGTTGTGTACAACCTGTGTACTCTGGCTTAGCCAGAGGTATGGAGTTTTTTTATTTTACCCCTTTCAACAAAGCCGAGGAATATAATAGCAGCCCAGTGTCCCAAGAGAGAAAAAGACAAAAAACTCTTCGCGCCCAAAAACTTTAAATGTATTCTATTTTTGACAGAGTTTGGACTCTAAGGCACTCCCTAGACCCAGGCTCCCTCTCGGTTGTTTACCTAACTTTTGGCATTTGGAAAGGATGGAATACAGTGCAATATTAGTTTACTCGAGGCCGGTCCGCGGTTTTTTCTCCTTTTTTCAAGGGTGTAAACATAAATTGTAAAAGTACGGAAATCCGTTTTCAAAAAATTTCCGTTAATTTTAATTTCTAAAATATTTACGTCTCAGTCACAGATATTGGATTAAGGATATTCTGGCAGCAATATAATTATGAAAAGTCCTTCGGTCATGTGCTTATTTAACATATTCTTAGTTTTTATAGAGTGTTTTCACATGACGTCACGGCGGCCATATTGGTGTCCCAAAACAATGAAACAGCGGCCATGTTGGTGTCCCAAACCAATCCTGTGGGAGCTGAACTCTTTTCTTATGCAAACGCTTTCTTTTGTTTCAATAAATTTGCATAGATGCTGGCCACGTGAGTGAAAACACTCTATTTCAAGTTAAAATGTGTAAAATTCTTCACACGCAATGTTGACCAACATTCGGAACAGAAAGAGTTTTTTTTTTGACGAGCAATTTCAACACTTAGGAAGGAAATGAAGTCTTGTTGAATTGAAACATAATTGAAAATTGTTTTCCCTCCCCAACGAGTAAGAATAATGCATCGGTCAAATCGAAGCTTCAACATGCCCCCCCCCCCCGGGCATACCCCGGGCATTTGACACCTTTGCCGTCCCGGGGAGGAGGGAATTTGATTATCAGAGTCTTCCAGGGGGGGGGGAATTTGAATTGCATCCTCGATTTCATGTAAAATCTTTGGCGTGGCGAGCTATCATGGAGGACGCGGTGTTAGAGGATTTTCGTGGAAAAGATTGTGCCTTTGTGGCCAATTGATTGCGAGGAAAGGGCTTAAACAAGCTTTGTGCCGTATTTGAAGTATTTAAATTTTAAAATGTTTAATATGGATTCAGGCTTTGAATGTATGAATGTATTTTATTGTTGTGTTTACAATGAAATACAATACCTATATCAGCGATTCAATACAACAACATGAAAAAATAAAATAAAAAGCTCAGATCAACTACTTTGACCTACTGCAAGTATGTTAATTAATAAGGTGAACGATCATGCATGTCAGTGAAATGGTCATGATGTAGTAATCTCAATATAGGTGGGATCTTTTTTTATAGAACGCTTTGTATGTTGGATGACAAAGAAAAGCTGAACATTCAGTGACCTTGTAGCAGCAATTTCCGCCGCTTTGCACGAGACTTTTGTTCGTAGTAAATACGCTAACAGTGTTTCTCAGTTTTTGTTATATTTATAAATATTTTGCTCGACAACTGAAGGTGTTTCCGCCGTCCTTCTGTCATTTTTGTGCCTGTGAAATGTCCCCGGGGTCGGGGCATTTGATCACCTGAATGGACCCTAGTGTGGGGCATTTGAACGGCATTTTGGCCCGGGTAGGGGGGAATTTGAACAATAATTTTCAGAAAAGTCAAATGCCCGGGGGGTTGCCCGGGGGGGGGCATGTTGAAGCTTCGATTTGACCGATACATAAGTCTCCACCGGAGTATCAATAAAAAAACTTTAACTAAAAAACTGAAGAACAGCCAGACTTGGTAACACCTCTGGAAACAGAAAACGAAAATGTTTTGAGTTATTAAACCAAATAGACCCGTTGAAGTTGTTGAAGATTAATTGTCTTCAGGGGTCGCCGAAATCGGAGCTTCAGGAACGGTGACCAAAGAAATTTCGCAAAAAATTGTGTTACTTCCGATTGCTCCCAAATTTGGCACACAGGAAGTTAATAGATTTAGCCAATCACCTGCCTAGTTCCAGCCCCTGTCGACTTTTGACCGTCACACACCGAGTTTTCGAAAATTTTGAATTTTATGGCGAGTCGCGGGGAATCTTTGTGAGCCGGTTTTGCGAATAATGAAAGCTTGTATCGACGAATGTCAACCAAATACAAGTCAAACAAACTATTCTGAAGGATTTTGGAGGATAGCAAGCAAAATAAACGCGAAAATCGAGGTTAGGAAACAATTAGAATCTGTGCATGCAAATCGCCGATCGCCCACTCTGTGCCACATGTTCTTGAAACGGCGACGATTTCCTTCCCGTTTTGCCTTCGCTTCGCTTTTCGCTGTCAAATTCTTGCTTATTTTGATGAATTCTATCAGCAAATTCATGTCTGCTTGTCCCTAACTCGATATTTTTTTGGGAATCGAGGAAACAAAGCGTCTCAGTGAAGTAAACATGGGGTCACGAGGTGACGCCAAAGGATTATGCTAATTATGATAATCCAATTAGCATAATCATGACAGCGTGCAGAAAAAAATTTGTAGAAAATTTCTAGTCGCTCCATATTTTAGAACGATTTTCGGGTTTTTTTACTTACATATTGATGAAAAATATTTCTTGCTACCATATCACCCAAAATAAAGAAGTTTCCTAGCTAAATGACATTCTTTAAAATTTTAAAAAATTTTATGCAAAATATGCTTTTTTAATTTTTTTGTGGCGGAATATTATGGGTTTCCTATGACCGAAATATTTTTTTTTCGAAAGGGTATTCTTTTCCCTTTCCAACGAGGTATAGCTTGATATTGAACTGTAAATAACACCAGAGATATGATTTTTTAAAGTTACATGGCAAAATACATTAAAATAATTGGCTGCAGACAATGAGTTAAAACAATGGAATGGTACAGTACAAATACCGGCATATCTTGAATGGCTGCAAGTAAGAACTTCTGAAACTACGGAATTCAACCCATCATCTTGGTTCCATAACAGATCTAAAACAAGTAGTTTCTCCAACTCTATATTTTTACAATCGTGTTCTTTTCGATTTATTCAGAGTTATACGCCATGTTCTTTTTAATTACTGATGCCATAGTTTCTTTTTTTTGTTTCCAGGAGTATATCGTCTCGATCTTACGCAGTCCCGGACTGTTCTTCGGTTTTTAAACGTTTCTATTTTTTGCCCTGAGCGCTCAAATCCTTCTTCAACCTCAAGAAACTAGTTCAGAATGTTGGTCGTTCTTGCGTGCCGGGACAGCAAGGGTAGGATCAGTCTCCGGCCGGCCGTGGACCGGCCTGGATGCGCCCACAGACATCTACGGATGGAGACTGACTTAGTAACTGAGCCGCAATGATGGGAAAATGGCGCGTTTTGCCGTTTGCGCGGCTTCATCCTAGATTTTTTGGGGGGGGGGGCTGGGGCTTTGCTGTTCCACTTTATTCTGTCCAAAATAAGTGGAAAATTTAGACACATCCCTTGGGGTTCGCTGTCCCATTTTATTCTGTCAAATATTTTTGGGGTCTAACCTTACGAGCCTAAGTGTATGCGCTGTCTTTATTGACATTGACTCTCATCTTAATCACTTTTCTGAATCTATGGAATTTTTACTTTGACCTTTTCTTTGAATCGAGACCAAAAAAAGTGGGTGCCCTAGACTGCAGGGAACAAAATTCCTTGGCCTTTGCCATCATGTTTGTTGAAAATTACAAACTTTACAATTTTTTTTTCGGAGGAGTGGCTTTCCACGAACATCTATCCAGTGATAGCCACTTTTCAATCTGAAAGCTCTCCGGAGTGGAATCTGATTTTTGAAAACGCCTTTTTTTCGTTTTTCTCGTGTAGACGGATGTAAACCAAAATTGCGACAATCGATGACATAACAATACTCTTATCTTGGCTTTCCATGAACATGTATCCTGGTATCCTACGATGAACAATTTTCAATCTGAAAGATCTCCGGAGTGGAATCCGATTTTTGAAAACGTCTTTTTCCCGTTTTTCTCGTGTAGACGGATGTAAACCAAAATTTCGACAATCGATGACATAACAACGGATTGTTTTACTGCGCGCCACCTTGCCTTTCTTTACCACTGATAGTATATCTCAATATACTTTTTTCTTCTTTGGAGTAAAATGTGAATCATGCTATTATACAATACAAGGGCTTCTTTTACCGCCAATCGATAAAACGCGTCATTCATCAGATGGCTGTTCGTAAGGGAGACCTCGGAGGGTCTGATAAAGTAAGGATAACTAACGTTTTATATAAGGAATACAACTTCCTACTTATTTCCAACTTACCTTATCTTTTTTTGATTCCAAAAGGGAATTACTTAGTCGTCAACGGTGTACCTGTAATAACAATAAAATAAGATTCGTTAAAGACTAACATTGCTTCCAAAAGTTGTGTTGGTTATTCGTGGTAGTGAAAGTATAAAAACTTTTCAATCGACAGATAAACGCACCGCGTTGCTGTGAATAACCTGAATCATTAAATTAGCAAGCAATCGATCATCGGAGCCAGGCCCGAAATTAAACGCGAAGCACTTGTGGATGCTGTCTTTACGTAACGTCTTTCTAAATGTCTGAAGTACAATACTGCGTCGACAAAAGAGCTCACATCAAAATTATTTTATTCAGCGTAGAGGATTGAATTTCAGGCGGGGCGCTAAAACTGTGTGAGGCAGGTGTCATGTCACTTTCCCCTGCAGGCAGAGGCGTCAATTTTCTGTTCGGAAGACCATTTGAGATCTAGAATTTTCGGAACATTTGTTGTAAAATTTCTTGCTTGCTTGCCTCTCCTAGGATTTTCGAACATCCAAAAAAATGGTATAATTGCCCATTTTTAACGGATTTTTACTTTAAAAAGATCACCTAGAATTTTCGGGAGCCTCTTTTCTGGCTGAAATTTTCGAAAAGTTAAGTTTTGATCCCTATATTTTTCGGATCACTAGACTTTCAGCTAGGAAATCCGAACAGATAAAAATTTTTAGGGGATAAAAATATGCCTATATCTACCGTTTAAATACTAAACTACGTTTAACAATGCTATGTTTAGGTAGTTTTGAACTATATTCTCGTTGGGTGCTCCTGTTTCGTTATTTTTGATGATTTCTCGGACTTTTGTCTGGGTTCCTTAAATGCGTAAGTAATCAAAATCAAACTATCTGTATCATGGAGGCGACGCTTAGAATGCACATATTTTTCAAATATGAAACACTAAGCAGTTAAGGTCAATCTTTGATGCATACAGCTATTTCGAGAAAGGTTGTCGGAAAAAGTGCACGCGACAATCCCGTAAGGTATTGTAGGTGGTTTTAAGTTCGCTGTTTTTCAAAGGAATTTGAAAGAATGACACGAGAGGCCATGGACGTATGTTTGCGAGTGCTAAACGAAAGCAACAAAAGTAGGTTCGACAGCTGCAGTGTCAAGAACAGGGTATTGATCATATCCCATATTACCTTTCGGGATTGTCGCGTGCACATATTTTCCGACAACCTTTCTCAAAATAGCTGTATACAAAACAGACCACTCAGGACCACTTTCCAAAACATCTATGATTACGTGGTCGTTAACCACTTTTCTCACTGTTTTCCCATGCAAAAAGACTATGATGCGAGACTATACTAGTTTTGTTGCAAACGAAGTCGTCACTACTTATTTACAAACAATTAACTGGAATAATATTTGAAATGATACCGATGTTAACTGGTCATTTTTTCAAATTCCATATACTGAAAACAGAGTAACAAATAAATGCGCACCTTGAAAACTAAACGCCTTGCTACACCATGGTTGCCCAAAAGATTACAAACAGGTGAGAAAAACTATGAGAATAAATTCCTATGTAATTGGTACTAATAAATTGTACAGAAAAAAGGTTGCAAATGCTTAATATTGGAATAAATAAAACTATACGCCAAACGTACACACGATCAAATCAAATTAAACTAACACGAATTTGCAAAGTCAGCGGAAATTGGAATCAAAATGGAAACTGATTGCAACTTGCGGGAACTATAATTCCTTGTGATGTCTCTCAGGCTTAGAATTCATTCTCTGATCAATTTACTTTAGCTAATTAAACCTACAGCTGCTAAATGGCACTTTTTGTTTTGATCCAATTAACCCAAATGACATCTATTTCCAGTTTAATTGCTGACTAGCTGAGTCAAAAGGGTGGAATACAGTGCAGTATTAGTATGCTCGCGGCCGGTCACCGGTTTTTTCGACTTTTTTAAGGGTGTAAACATAAATCGTAAAAGTGCGAAAATCCGTTTTCAAATAATTTCCGGTAATTTTAATTTCTAAAATATTTACGTCTCAGTCACATATTGGATTAAGAATATTTTGGCAGCAATATAATTATGAAAAGTCCTTCGGTCATGTGCTTATTTTACATATTCTTAGTTTTAACATTTTATTTCAAGTTAAGGTCGATGTGTAAAATTCTTCACATGGAATGTTGACCAACATTCAGAACAGAAAGAGTTTGTATTTTTTTTGACGATCAATTTGAACATTTAGGAAGGAAATGAAGTCTTGTTGAATTGAAACACTGAATGGACAATTGTTTTCCCTCCCGAACGAGTAAGAATAAGTCTCCACCGGAGTATCAATAAAAAATACTTTTTTAAAAAAAACTGAAGAACAGCCAGACTTAGTAACACTTCCGGAAACAGAAAACGAAACTTTTTTTGAGTTATTAAACCAGACCAGTTGAAGTTGTTGAAGATTAAAACAATGGAATGGTACAGTACAAACACTGGCATATCTTGAATGGCTGCGAGTAAGAACTTCCCATCATCTTGGTTCATAACAAATCATAAAAAACAGTTTCTCCAACTCTATAGTTTTACAATCCTGTTCTTTTCGATTTATTCAGAGTTGTACACCATGTTCTTGTGAATGCCGTAGTTTCGCTTTTTTTTTTTTTTGTTTTTTTTTTTTTGTTTCCAGGAGTGTATCGTCTCGATCTTACCCAGTCCGGTTGTTCTTCGGTTTTTAAACATTTCTATTTTTTGCCCTGAGTGCTCAAATCCTTCTTCAATCTCAAGAAACTATTTCAGAATGTTGGTCGTTCTTGCGTGCCGGAACAGCAAGGGTAGGGTCAGTCTCCGGCCGGCCGTGGACCGGCCTGGATGCGCCCACAGACATCTACGGCTGGAGACTGACTAACTATGGCTCTAGTCTGAGCCGCAATGATGGGAAAATGGCGCGTTTTGCCGTTTGCGCGGCTTCATCCTTGATTTAGGGGGGTTGGGGGTTTGCTGTTCCACTATATTTTGTCCACTGAGATCTTGGACAAAACCAGGAGCCCATTGGCTCGTGACAAAATAAATGGAAAGTTTAGACCGGCTCCCCCCAAAAAAACCATCAAAGACGAGAAAATGGTGCGTTTTGCCCTTTGCACGGCTTCATCCTCTATTTGGGGTGGGGGAGGATTGGGGTTCGCTGTCCCATTTTGTGTCTGAGATTGGGGTCTGACCTTATTGACATCCACTCTCATCTTAATCACTATTGTGAATCTATGGAATTTATCTTTAGTAACTGTTCTTTGACCTCTTCTTTGAATCGAGACCAAATAAGGGACGGACCATTAGAAAACTTATGGGGGGGCGGGCGAAGTACAAAAAAAATAATCGCGCAAGGGAAAATTAAATGAAAAAAAATTCATGCACGCCAATGAATCCTGAAAAAATATTCATGCTATGGCCTAAAAAAAATTCTTACAAGGAATTTGATAACAAAAAATAATTCCTGCGGCTCGAAAATTCCCCTCCCTCCCCCATTACTTTTCTAATGGTCCGTCGCTAAAGGGAGTTCCCCTGCCTTCAGGGAACAAATTCTTTGCCTTTGCCATTATGTTTGTTGAAACTTTTCGACAACCGATGACATAACAATACACTTATCTTGGCTTTCCATGAACATGTATCCTGGTATCCTACGATAAACACTTTTCAATCGGAGTGGAATCCGATTTTTGGAAACGTCTTTTTCCCGTTTTTCTCGTGTAGGCGGATGTAAACCAAAATTTTCGACAACCGAATCGGCGATGACATAACAATACTCTTATCTTGGCTTTCCATGAACATGTATCCTACGATAAACACTTTTCAGTCTGAAAGCTTTCGGAGTGGAATCTGATTTTTGAAAACGCCTTTTTCCCGTTTTTCTCGTGTAGGCAGATGTAAACCAAAATTTTCGACAACCGATGACATAACAATACACTTATCTTGGATTTCCATGAACGTGTATCCTACGATAAACACTTTTCAATCTGAAAGCTCTCCGGAATGGAATCCCATTTTTGAAAACGCGTTTTTCCCGTTTTTCTCTTGTAGGCGGATTTAAACCAAAATTTTCGGCAACCGGTTACGTAACAATACACTTATCTTGGATTTCCATGAACATGTATCCTACGATAAACACTTTTCAATCTGAAAGCTCTCCGGAGTGGAATCTGATTTTTGGAAACGCCTTTTTCCCGTTTTTCTCGTGTAGGCAGATGTAAACCAAAATTTTCGACAACCGATGACATAACAATACACTTATCTTGGATTTCCATGAACGTGTATCCTACGATAAACACTTTTCAATCTGAAAGCTCTCCGAGGCGGAATCCGATTTTTGAAAACGCGTTTTGCCCGTTTTTCTCGTGTAGGCAGATGTAAACCAAAATTTTCGACAACCGGTTACGTAACAATACTCTTATCTTGGCTTCCATGAATATGTATCCTACGATAAACACTGTTTAATCTGAAAGCTCTCCGGAGTGAAATCTGATTTTTGAAAACGTCTTTTTCCAGTTTTTCTCGTGTAGGCGGATGTAAACCAAAATTTTCGACAACCGAATCGGTGATGACATAATAATACTCTTATCTTGGATTTCCATGAACATGTATCCTACGATAAACACTTTTCAATCTGAAAGCTCTCGGAGTGGAATCCGATTTTTGAAAACGCGTTTTTCCCGTTTTTCTCGTGTAAGCGGATGTAAACCAAAATTTTCGACAACCGATGACATAACAATATCGCATCGATCTTGAACGCGATAACACGGAATGTTTCACTGCACACCACCTTGTCTTTCTTTACTAATTATTTCAATTTCGGTACTTTTTTTTCTTTTGAGTAAAATGTGAATCATGTTCTTATACAATACAAGCCCTTCTTTTACCGCCAATCGATAAAACGCCTCATTCATCAGATGACTGTCCACAAGAGAGACCTCAGAGGTTCTGATAAAGTAAGGATAACTAACTTTTTAAATAAGGAATTTGTGTTTTCCACTTAAACTTTAAAACTTCTACAACTTCCTACTTATTTCCAACTTACCTTATCGTTTTTGGTTCCAAAAGGCAGTTACTTAGTCCTTAACGTTGTACCTGTAATGACAATAAAATAAGATTCGTTTCAAATTGACATTGCTTCAAAAAATTGTGTTGGTGATACATGGTAGTGAAAGTATAAAAACTTTTCAATCGACAGATAAACGCACCGCGTTTCTGTGAATAACCTGAATCTTTAAATTAGCAAGCAATCATCGGAGCCAGACCGGAAATTAAACGGAAGGCACAGTCAGTGTTAATGACTGCTGGTCGTGGATGTAGTCTTTATATAACGTCTTTCTAAATGTCTAAAGTAGAATATTGCGTAGACAAAAGAGCTCATATCAGAATTATTTTATTAAGCCTAGAGGATTGAATGTCAGGCGGGACCGGCAGGTGTCACTTTCCCCCCAGCTGCAGGCATAGGCCTCTTTTCCCTGGTAAGGCTTCTACTCTGAAATAATTTCTCCGAGATGGCTGTTTGTGTTTTATTTTTGACGATTTCTCGGATTTTTGTCTGGGTTCCTTAAATGCGTAAGAAATCAAAATCAAACTATCTATGGCATGGAGGCGAAGCTTAGAATGCACATTCTTTAAATATGAAACACTAAGCAGCTAAGGTCAATCTTTGATGCATATACAAAACAGACCACTCAGGACCACTCTCCAAAACATTTGTGATTACGCGGTCATTAATCGCTTTTCCCACTGTTTTCCCATGCAAAAAGACTATGATGCGAGACTATACTAGTTTTGTGAAAGGTTTGAACCCAGGAGTCATTTCAAAAGTAGGTTGAGTTTGATCGTCCGGGTGAACGTAGTCTTGTATAGGACTGTTGTAGTTGACAGTGACTGACGTTTCGACAACCTGTGCGGTAGTACAGCTAGTTTTGTTGGAAACGAAATTACTGCTTATTTACAAACAATTAATTGGAATAATATTTAAAATGATATTGATGTTAACTAGTCATTTTTTCAAATTCCCCATAAAAACAGGATAACAAATGAATACGCACCTTCAAAAACTAAACGCCTTGCTAAACCATGGTTGCCCAAAAAGTTACAAGCCAGTGGAAAAAACTATGAGAATAAATTCCTTGTTTTAATTGGCACTGATAAATTGTCCCGAACAAAGGTTGCAAATGCTTAATATTGGAATCAAAAAAACTATACGACAAACGTACTCACGATCACGAAATAGGCTAACCCGAATTTGCAAAGTCAGCCGAAAGAAACTGGAAACTGATTGCAAGTTCCGGGAACTATAATTCCTTGTGATGTCCCTTAGGCTAAGAACTCATTCTCTGATCAATTTAGTTTAGCTGATTAAACCTACCGCTGCTAAATGGCAGTTTTTTTTTCGATCCAATTAACCCAAACGACATCTCTTTCGAGTTTAATTACTGACTACCTGAGAAACCATCGGCGTCCACTGTAGCTGCTATTAACTAACAGCAGGACTGGTAGCCTAAGCAGCAAGCTTTTCCGTTTGGTTTCGGAGCAAAAAGAGACCGTGGAAGGCGATTTTCGGTTTTACTTGCGCCATTTTTCGCGCGGTCTTTGATTCTTGTTCCTCGTTCTTTGCTCCTAAACCGCACAGAAACGCTTGCTACGTAGGCTGCAGGATTAGAATTTGAAACACCCCTTTAATACACTGGGATTTAAAGCCTCGCTTTGAAACAGAGACTTGGCGCAACTCGACTTCTCGGTATGCAGTGCACGACATCATGACTGCATAGCTTGAACTTGAAAATAGACACAATTCTATCCCATTGTTTTTGGGACGACACAGAAATCACTACAAAAAGTGCAACTAGTAGGTGGTTGCTATCAGAAATGGTCATAGTGGCACGATAAGCTCAATTTTCGTGTTGAAACAACAGTTTGTTGATAGCAAGGTAAAGTGCCTTTTTTTCCGGTTGGTAAGAAAATATGGGTTCTTGAATGGATTGCCGAACTTAAACTTGACCTTACTTTTCCAAGGACAGTCGGCGGTGGTGGCAATTCTGTCTAAAGTGTAGAACTGTATGTCAGACCGGTATGTGAACTACATAATTAGGCTAAAAGTATGCCAATTAGCTGTCGCGCGTGCGTCATAACTGTAATCTGGTACAGGAAATGCGTTCATTGTAATCTGAATATTTGTCTTTGTTATCCGTGTTTACAGTTTAGTCATAAACAGAGTCTTCCACAGCACTAGGTTTAATTGAAGTCCTTAGTAATTGACGCTTGTTTGTTTGTTTTGCACTAAGCCGGCAGAAACCGCAGTAATGTTGAAAGTTTTCTTTTTCCAAGCAAGTAATTGTTTCGTTCAGCGTTTTTGCGGCCAGCTGGGTACTTCAATTTAAAGATGCACCGACATTTCCAAAATCACTTCTATTCAGTTTAATTGATTTTGTTGACTGACAAATTCAGCCTACACTGGACCCTGAAATAGGTTGGCGCAGGTACGAGAGCAAGCCTTTGTCAGCGCGGTTATGCCTCTGATCCTGCACTGAACGGGATAAGCTCCGTTCAAACCCAAAACGAACTGACGAAATACAATGTTAAGAGTTGGATCAATAGTGCGGCACCACAGATGGCGCATGAGAAATTCTGCTGATTCAGGGCCCCGGGGGGGGCACTGCCATATATGGGCTATATAGGTATGTGCCGCTGTGAAGGGTATGGTTTTCAAGCAGTTTACTCTAGGATAGGGTATATAAATCAGAGCGTTTGGGTCTAGAATAGGGTATTATTTTTCAGGAAACTAATCAGTTGGTTGAAGATTTTATCTAGACTAGGGAAACAGCTACTCTAGGATAGGGGAGATTTGGGAGTTTACTCTAGTATAGGGTAGCAAAATTCAGCTGAACTAGCTCTGTTATAAAGGTTAAGGGTTCCAGGGTCCCAGCGGCACATCCCCACCCAGAAATTCCTAAAGTACCCCCCCCGGGTTCAGGGCACACTAACATTAGGGACTTTCAGATCCAACGACGCGGACGTCAACGAGAATGTCAAAAAAATAACAGGTTTTATAAGCAAAACAACAACTTTGCACGTGTACCACGATTTTTTGTACATTTCTTTGCCCGTTTTTGCACGACTACAACGTGAAAATGCCTAATTTCGCATTTTATGGAGGACGTAAACAAGCAACGACTAACTTTAATTTTTCTTTTTGTACTTGGAGTACTGAGAGTATACTCTTCTTGCACTTCTCCATACATTTCCTATGCCATCGGTGAAACGTTTGTTTGTAACAGTAAACACCTTTTGCCCCTGTTGCAGTGATCATTTCCTTTCAGTATCATCGTGACATTTGCCTGTTAAACTGGCAGTGCCCCACTGTTTAAGGAAAAATTAGCTGCTGTTCACGCCAGGTGTATCAAAAAAGTAAAGTACTTTAAAGTTGGTAAAGGAAATGAAAAAAGTATCGTTTGAGCAGAAGGAAGAGATCTACAGAATGATCGTTAAACTATATCCTTGTAAAGAACATCATCAAGTTCCCTCTACATCCACCCTCCCAAGCCCCACCCACCCCCACCCCCACAAATAACTGCAACTCTCGTGTTGGCACCCATTTCAGCATAAAATATAGTAGCGATACTTAAATTCAGAAAACTGAATTTCATTTCCACAGCTATCATGTTTCTCTTTTAGACCATCTAAATTTCTCCAAGTGTAATCAGAAAGCTCATGGTAGCGTCAGATACCATACCGGCAGTATATACTTATGAGGTAAATTCTATAATTAAAAATTGTCTTAACTTGATCTCCTCAGTTCTTTTAGAAAGGCATCTATAAATATCAGGTGCTGAGTTTGTGAAAACAATTAAGGAAATCTGCTAATCATAGACGTTCTTAAGTTTTCGTCATTTGTTAACGTCGTGAACTCATTATGGAAAAGAACCTTTAATGTCAGTCAGGGACAGTTTTTTCTTATTTAGTAAACCAGGAATTCAATAAGCTGAATTTGTCCAAGGAAGGTTGTTAATCTGTTTGCGTATATCGCTAAAACAATCATTTGTGTTCAACCCGTACTCTCTTTGTAAAAAGGCATGTGAATTGTTTTGTTTAAACAATAAGTTTGCGTCGTCAGTAATCCCAGTTCATTGCCAAAAAAGGGCGTTGATCGACAGTTATTGAAGGTTCAATTTTTGTCGCCTTCTAGATCTTAATAACTATTCTGTTAACACTCTAAGCTATAAACCCCTTGCATGCACTGAAAGACAGCTAACAATGTACAGGAAACAATAAAAGCCATAAACTAAGTGTCCGATATGCGTGAAAAAATAGGCGACTGGGGCCTTGACAAGAAGGACAAAGAGGTAAAGTAAATAACTCTGGGAGTAACAATGGATTTTTTTGATCCATAGAACAATTGAAGTTTACAAGGCCTACGGAATCCATTCATTAGCAAGTTTAGCAGCTTTATAATCCGCATGGAAATCTATCAAAATACGCCCAAGTTTGTACACGTAGCGACGAAAAAGCAGGAAAGTTGATTCCTTAAATTACGAAAGTCGGTAAAGCATAAGTCACGAGCGACTTCAGTCATAACGCCATGAGCAATTCCTGTCAAATCTTGTCACTTTAAATGAGACAATGGACGCCTAACTTTGCTGTTTTCTTCAAGATGAATAGACTTATCTAATAAAAATGTAAATCTAACCGTCTCTTTTAATAAAACAATTATGCAATTTACACGAAACTTAGCTTACTTATAACACTGATGTTAACTCCACCTAAATATATTAATCTGAACCGAGAATGTGTAGCAATGATCTAAGGCTTATGTTTGCTACTAGGGTTTTACTGATTTTATACCGAATAACTTGATGACAGTTTCAGCAACAAAGCAAAGTGAAAATCGCTTTGCATTCGCCTATTATCCTAAGGAATTTCAAAACAGAAAAACTCTTCTTTAGAGAATAAAGGGGTGGCCTGACCCCTCGTCAAAAAATTAAAACTGACCACAACGAAAGGTCTAGTAATTTCCCTATCCATTCCCCGTTGAGTGTTTAAATCTTAAAACGTGATCAATTGAGAGAAAGAGATTGAGCTAAGGATCATCTCGCTCTTCATTTTATCTCCTCTTGTTGATTGTGAGCAAAGTTTTGATAAAAGTTTATTTTCTTTTGAAGTGAGGCAAAGTTTGTGTTAGAACAGTGTTGTGCAGAATTGATATCCGAAAGCTAGGCGCAGTTATCGACGTGAGTGAATGATTTAACCGCAAAATAAATTGTATCCATCGCATCCGTTTCGTCTTCAAAGTCCAAGGTCAAAAGCCAAGCACGTTTATGAATAAAACAGCGAGAGATCAATCTTATAATGGATTTAAGTTGTGACACACTCTACAAAAAAAGGTAGCTAAGTTAATTCGTCACTTGTCGCACAAGTTCTCGGCTTCTAATCATGTCTAATAAACCTTTTGGTCTCCTGAAGCCAAACAAGTTATTTCAAGACTTACGTTTTTGCTAGCTGCTTACCTAGTGAGTTGATTTACCTCTGGGATTAATCAAGCAACCGTTTCTCATGCCTCTCGTTTTGTACTGAAGGCGTTATTGATCTGCTCATATAAAACCAACCGGCGACTTAAAGTGCTTTCTAGTAACTCACACTGGATTCAATTTCAACCTTACTAACTTAGGCTTTCATCACTGGCGGCGGGACTCAGTACTATATTTACAAACCAACATCAGTCATAATCGCTCTGTATTTATTTCAATCATGAACGGCCATTCACGTGCATTTTTTACAAGTTTGAATGTGATTGGTTGATTGGTCTAGTCAGTGGTTTAACATGATGAATTTGAAATATTCGATTTTCAAGTCTGAATGCGCTGACCCTAGAGTGGCATGTTCAGATTCGGAAGCAACCTCTTGTAAAACTGTCTACATGTAATTTACGTGCTGAGTTGTTGTTGTTATTGCTGTAGCTGTGGGACCGTTTCCGTTCCGAGTTTCCGTGGTCGCGAATTTTAATATCTTTTCGAATTAGAGTAGATCCAGGCAAATGACTCCAAGCTCGTAACTATCAGCGCTCAATCTTCTCTTTCAGAGTTCAACAAAAAGCTTTTTCTGGATAAAAACTGTGGATGAAATTCTGCGGTAATAAACAACTTTGACATCATAACAATTCTTTGCAATTTTAAAAATGAACTTGGGCATGCATTCCGAAATGTTAGTGATAGATGAAACTTTATTAAAGTGTCAAAAGTCTAGCCAGGAACAAATCCCTTACATTTGGGGACAAAATAAAAACAAAAACTAATTAGTAGGTAAAATATCTATAGTTAACAATTATTTATCAAAAATAACATTCAAAATAACAAAGGCTACAGCCTGCGCAGCCATCATCTAAAAGTTCACTTAACGTTTTGCTTTTAAACGACGTTAATCCCTTACAAAATGAACTTAGGCAGGTGCATTCCTGATACCTAGGTATAGAGAAATCTTTGCCTCAGATTGTTACTTTTGGCCGCCTCGCCAATGTTATACAAATATTGATCCTGTATAACTGTTGGCAGATCTGCCTTCTCTAATAGTTGTTCATAACTAGAATTATTATCCATGAAAACCGCTTTCCTTTTCTTGTAGTCTTTCAAGCTTTAAGATTGCAAAACACTCATTAGAACACCAATTCTCTGGCTGGCTTTTTTACAGATAGAGATTACATGCTCAGAGAAATTTAGCTTAGAATCTAACACTACTGCTAGAAGTACGATATTATAATATTGATACAAAATAACTTCGCATAACTTTCTTGCTTTAAGATTGCAAAACACACGCACATCCCAAAATCCTTGTGGATTCAAGCCAATAGCTGCAAATTTAGAACGCTCGTATTCAAGTGGATGTCTCAAAAAGAGGAAGAGAGCATACAGATCCGCTGGAATTATAAAAGTAAAATGATCCGCTTAAAGAAGTATAAGAACTAGGTTTAACATTGACCGGAGTAAGAACAAAACTGTATTTATTGAGAAAACAAGTAGATTGCCAATAATCAGGACCAATAATATTTTCTGCTTACTGACACCGCTTTTTGTTTGGAACTGAAATAAGAGTGACGGTGGTTTGGGCGAGCGATTTCCTTAAAATATCTCGCTACAATTAATAAGGGATGAAAACGGAGGGGAGATCAATTCAAGGCTAAAAGCGGTGTTCCTATGGTAATAGATTTATATTTTACTTCAAACAATGAACTTCTAATCATGGCCAAGAAATTAAGGGGGAGAACCATATGACCTTTGAGGAAACGGCTCGGGGATTGGAGAAAAAAAAATTACAAAGGTCCAGGAAAGAAAAAAATTTAACATCGAATTAATAGTCTTATGCTGTACTGCGCAAAGAATAGGAATCGTTTTAGATCATAGTAGAAGAGTCTGAGAACAAATTCTTGCCCGAACGTAATCTCCCAATCGCCCACCTACATCCCTTTCTTTTATACGGTTAACTGGCCAGCCCTGAAATATATTTGCACGCCATATAGAGGGTCTCAGTGGGGTAACTATCAGCAGTCAAACGGCATAAAATTCAACTGTCAACCGTTAAAAAAGGTTAATTTTTACCGTCAAACTTCGTAAATGGAGATTATTGTTAACCGTCAAAGAGTCTTAAGCTAATCTTTACGGACTAAACTGGAAAACTCAGTTCCCATGTTGTCAAAAACACACTCCGCTCTCTAGACATTGCAAGACTACTTTTTTTCAGCTTATATCTGAAAATATTTCGAAATCTTAAAAGCGACGTTTAAACTTAAACTTGGCTTTAGTACCCGGTGGCCACACCCCTGTACAAAATCCCCTCAACCCCTGTTTATGCCATTTGTAGTGATTTCGTGGTTCTACTGATTTTAGACACATTTTTCCGGTTTTACATCCTACACAGATTGAACTCCATACCCTCCATCAGCTCAACTCAATCAGGGTCTGGAAAGAGAGTAAAGAGCGGGCTGTCCTGACCCCACCGTCCAGTTCCTTTTTCACTACAATCGCGGATCCCAACCTTCCGTCATCTTTGTCCCCAATACCGTTTCTTTTTTCCAATACCGCATCCTGTATCAAGATTTTGGCGAATCCTGCTTCTCAAGTACTGGTCACATCCCTTATTTCGCTGTCAAGAAATCTGGCTTTTTCACGAGTCCCGCACTATATTTCGGTCAATCCCGAATCCCGCGAGTTCTCTTCCGGCTCCATGGTGTTACATTCTAATTATAAGTGTTCCCTCAAACTTCCCCTCGCCGGATCCCCACACAACCCCTTCTTTACATACATTATACCGCTTGAATACCATACCTTCGAATCAAATTCTATTAACTGAATTCATATAAGAGCTTCCATTACCGTCCCCACCTTCCAACCTTTCCCCTCCCCCCACGGCCACCGTGGTGTGGATTTCACATAATATGTGAGCCGAGTCGAACGCTTACTTTTCTGAAATGTACGGTCCTTATAAAAGTCATCATAAAATGTCATCATGAATAAACTTTCACCAAAAGTACTGCCAAATACTAATACACCAGTCAAATATGAAGTACTTACTTCTTGTAAATTCCAAGCAATGGCTTTGAGGAGAAAAGACAAACATTGAATCTGACGGATCTACCTGCAAGCCGCCTTAGTTTTCACTTTATCGCTGTTCGGCACGGAGAATGATGGAAATTGAATAGTTTATATGTGTAATTAAAGGTCACGGCAAAGCCGGAGACAGAGAAAATAAGATTTGGCGAAAGTATTTCCTTACTTGTAAGCCGGATTATCCTCCTAGTTCTGACCTGGTTCTCGAATAGGTAAAATGGAAATGTTTTTTTGGAAATTAACAGGACGAATTTGAGATCTTTTTTTAAACAAATAGATCGCTCACATCTTAGTTTAATTGGTTTCATCTCTGCAACTACGGAGAAAAACTGTTTTTTAGCTGAACTCTGAGGCGCCAAGTGGCTGTAGGTTTTGTAAGGAGCTATAACGAAATGCGATTAAAAAAGACCTCGCCTTATTAAACACTTACTATTTTTAATAAACGAAGAAGATTTCTGAATCTGAACATTTGGAAACTATTTAAGATGAAACAAATTAAGAAATTTTGAATACGCTGTTAGCAGTTTTTGTCGACGATCGAACTGCGCTCAGTGATTTTTTAGTAGTCCAAAATAAAGATAACAAAAATAGTTAAGAATGGTATGAACTAACCCCTTTCTTGTTATTCGTGGGCAAAGAATACTTGATTTATAACTTCAGTTTGTGATGCAGTAGATGAGTTGGTTGCTACTTTTCTAATGAATCACCTCTTTCGCAAGGAAAAACGAAGGTTTTATCATTGAACACATGACCTCCGCACGTATGCTTTCGATCCTTTCTTAAGGTTGATCCTCTATATCAGTTCAGATTTTAATCGTTCGTTTTTTTTATAGTAAGACGTAAGCAATAGCCATCACCAGTCCCGATTGACCTGATATTTTTGTTTCACAATTGCATTCACTTTGATGCGGTTTGGCCAAGTAAAAAGTCGAAACTAACTGGCCACCAAATTGTACACAGTTTAACTGTAAAGCTGATTTATTTTATGTGTTTTTGCGGTTGCTGCTGTTCGTAATGTACGCAAAAAGATTGAAAGACCAGGCAGTAATCACTCATAACGTAACTTAATCAGTTTGGTTGTTCATGTTTAGCAATTGGTAATGTTAGTCTTCGTAAAATAGCCAAGCCTTAAAAATGCACAAGCTCGCCTTTTAAGCTTATTGTAATAGATTCATAACAACTGTACGATTAGGCGGGATTTTGCGTAATTATAAGTTTTATAGGATAGCCGGTTTAAAGTGCAAGACTGACTCAGTCCCTTCATGGACACAGATAGTTTCTTTTTTCGAGTAAAATCTACACCATGCAAGGACAAGAGAGTAAGAACTGAGAATATATATATAAATCAGATCTGAAAACCTGGAAGCGGGCAGCTAACATGACACACCGTGGATAGAAAATCCACAGTTTGATTATCTTCCACAAGAAGCATGATAGATGCTCGTTGCTTACCAAGATAAACATCTAATAAGGGCGGCGTGCGGCTTCGTGACATAATGTAGTGACTTTTATAGCCAATGGCAGAGCGCGCTATAAGTCATTCACTGTTGATTAGTGCTTCTCTGCAATAACTGCATGCTATTCCGTTATAAGCTACTGATGAGGTAAAAGGGCTTTTCACTAGTCAAGCCAAGACGCAAAACTGAATATTACCGAACAACCCAACCTCCAGAAAAAGGCAGGAAGACAATACACCAAGACTCTGTCAAATAGAATAGGTATAACACGAGCAGTTGGAGAAATAATTCAGTATCCCTCTGCTACGACTGCATTGTGTACAGCTATGCAAAATGATTGGAAGGTTCAGTCTATTCATGAGTTATGAAAAGTGCAGAAAGCCGTCGCGTGCCAACAGATTTTATCTTTAAGTAAGGCCCGAATAATAGGCTCAAACATTTTTTTTTTAAGTTTTGGATTTGCTGTTTTTCAACACTTGTTCTAAGACCGCTTCATTTTTTTAAAATAATTTTTAAAGCTGCAGGAGGCAACAGGAAACATCTTTCGCCATTCTCGTTCTCATTTTCGAAAATTGAATTAAATTGCAACTTTTTACTGTCGGTCCGAGGAGGTTGTCTACTAATTAACTTAGCACAATGTTTTATTTATATAATTATTTATAATTAGAGCCTTATATTGACTTCAGTTAAGTTCATAATGAGATCTGTTGTTACACGAGTGAGTAGTTATTTATCGCGAACGTGATTCATCGCCATGTGGTCCAGTTCCTTCAACGGTTTTGTCAACTTTTGACATGGACTAGTCAGGGAATATTCGTCGACACCACTGGAAAGGACGCCTTTAAATTAGTTTAACTTTCAAATTTGAAGGTGATACGTTGTAAGCGAGCGGAGATATAGCTCTGCAAAATTGCGAGAGTTTACAGAACGTCTGTATGGTAGTGGGGTGGGGCAATTGAACGACTATTAAAATGACTATTAAAATGAAATCAAACCTACTGAGCAGCAATCTCCTGTGTTGATGTTTATTATAGCGTACACGGCCCGGGTGGCTTTAGCTTTCTGATCTTTAGTGTGACCATTCAAATGAAAAGTATTAAGCTGGAAGTACATTCTCGGCAATGTGAATTATCTTGTTCAACTTAATGAGGGTCTGACTTCAGAGTATAATGAGCGTCTATTACCTTGGATCTATCATCATACCACTGCAGAACAGAAATTTAACCGCTTATTTTTTAGATGACAAACCTAAGTATCTTTAATGGTCATGAATCAAAAGCTATTAGACAAATGGAATTTTCCGTGCTATAGAGATTCAGCTGTTGGTCAAGAAAACACTCATTCCAGGCTTCCCGAGATAGTCCTGATTTTCATGAGAAACTCTTTCCTCATTAATGATTTCATTAAAGAACCAAATGGGTTCATCACTGGTCTTTACAATGGACAGTTATCAAGTACCCATCAAAGATATAAATGAACGAATTGAACAAAGCTTACCTAAACTTGACTTACTGCTCACGGTTGTTCAGGTACTCTCAGAAGCAGATTTTGTACGCTTTATGATAGCTTGCCGTTGGAATTTTTGGAAAGTAAATAATAAACGATTTCAGGGTTAACGCTTCCCTATTTGTTAAAACGGAAAAATGAAAGTGACCTCGGCGTTCTATAAACAAAGAATAAAAAAATAAGAACTAATAAATAGCTTAGGATAAATTCTTAAATCCCACAGCTTAAAAGAAAGGTGAACGAGGGGTATCTAATTACGAGCCTTAACATATTTGATAAAATAATTCTGAAATGTCGCTGCGATGTCAATTTTCCGGTCTCTTACAGTTATTTCTTTGTGGTAACGTTAAGCAAAATCCCAGGATAATCGGTGAAATGGTAAGTTTAACACGAGTCTCAGTTTGTAACCTCGCAATGCAGTGACTTTGTTAAAAAATTTGCTAACGGTGAGAAGAATCAAGTTATCATGGACTTGCATAAATGGTTAAATCACTGGAATGTTGTTCAATTTTTTCAATTCTGATCATTTTCTCGCACCTTCCTTATTGCTCTCTATTTTTTTTTTAACAGACAGAAAATATTTTAGAGACGATTTTTGGCCGAGAGAGGCCTGTTAAACTTCACGTGACAGCCCCATGAAGCAATGCTTTCCTCTGGTACGTACCACCTCGAAAGTTTTGTGAGAAGCTCACTAATTAGAATTAACCTAAAATACTTCCACATCAATGGAGCAACTGAGCAGTATAACCTCCTTTGTTTCTCATTACGCTGTACTAAAAAGGTGTTTCTGAAATTTGACGCGGTAGACGTCGTTTGAAAGGATGGGGTACTTTGAGACATGGCAATTTGTCAGTGCTCTCTTTAATTAAACCGAAGATAGCATATAAGTACATTCCAACAATGATTTGAAGATCTATTTTCAGGAGTTCGTCCAAGCAGAATCAATGATTATCCTTTTGATCCTCCTTAAGATCAATTCTCGATGGCGACCTTTGCGAAGTGGAAAGTTCTGATTCACTTGCTGTTGTTTGTGTGTGTTTCTCTATTTTCAAATTGATTTCTTCTATTACAATGTTGGTATGGTTATAAAGCTGACGTGAAGGTAAAAGAAAAAACTAAATAGATGATTAAATCTAGCAGGATTTTTGAAAACGCTACCGCAAACTAGGTCTATTCCGTTAAGCCGTTTTTTGTCGTTCAAAAACCATCTCCAAAGCAAGGTATATCAAAACTAAGAGTGCAACCACTGCCATTTTCTCTTCTCTCCTTGTTTTTCTTTTCGCTCACTCTCTTTTCCTTCCCTAGTGTGCTTTTTGGGCTTTGTTAACTTTCTCTTTTTCGCCTCTTGGCAGTCGAAAGGCTCTGATAATTTTCGGTGGATACTTTGTTCAAAAATTCCGGCTAAAAATAATTAAGTGGCAATGAATAAACCCAAAGCTTTCGTTTTCAGTGTCCAAGCAAAGTTTTTCAAGTCCACTGGCAAAAAAAAGGAAAATAAACGTGACCTTGTTTGTCCGTGGAAAGAGTGATTTTACATGTAATGAGCTTGGCAGCGTTTCTCTAGCAGTACTGGAGGCTGAAGTGGAGCCACGTAATTGAATGAACTGGTCCCACCTGATTCGGAACAAAAAAGGTCAAACTGCGTGCAGATTGTCAAAACAAATGGCCCCTGTGGTAGAATATGCGGACAATTTTTAATGGGTTTTATAGGCAAACCAGCAGCAGTGCCAAGTAAAGCACTTCTCAAAAATAAATTTGATCACGTACCTTCTTTTAACGGCGTTGACTGCTATGGAAACCAAGAGTGGATGGTAAAGCACTATTTGTACAGGGACGGTACAGAAATGCACCAGAAAGTGTGCTGCGCGTGCTGTGTTGTTGTTTTGCTTACTAAATAAACCTAATGCTTTTCGAACGTTTTCGTTGCCGTCGCCGTTGTGGCATCTTTCTTTCGCTAGAAGAGCACTTTAAGAACAATGGGCGGAAGTATGGTTAACCAAGGAAAACACAAAATTACGACAAAGAAGATGATATCTGTAAGTGATCCACGGGAATTTTAAAATCCTAATCATCAACCTCCGGAAACTTTAAAGTTGAAAGCTCACTCTAGAATAGCTAGAAAAGAGAGAGAGATTCTTTTGTAATAAAATACCATGACGTACTGACAATTTGACAATTTGAGAGGTCAACTCAGCACAAAAGTAATTTTTCGAATTGTGGAAAAGAAGAGAACGACTTTATTTTAAATGAATTTAATCCCAGAAATGACGACTCGGTGGTACGAAATAGTTATCAGAAATACACGCGAATTCGCCTCGCATCTCACGTGAACACAGGGTGTGTAGAGTGTGTCTAGAAAACTCCCAGACGGTAATCCTGGCACTGATTTTTTATGGTCGTCTTTCATAAAATTATTCATACGACTGATCTACAACCTCATAGCGTCTATGCGCCATCATCACTTTTCTTTTTAGCTTGTCGGATTTAACTGAAATGCACCAAATCGACATAAACTTGATCGTAATAAAGCCTCACTAGACAAACCTTGACAGGTTTAGCCTGACTTGTCGATCACAATTTAACTTACCCCTTTTTTGTAGAGAGCCCTCATAAACTTAATGCCGTGCTGGCCGCTAGGCCTTTCCTTATTGTGCTCGGCAACTTTAGAGCAACTTTTGGCTTTTGGAGCAACTTTTTGCGGTTCTAGCAACCTCGAGCAAATTTTGCCTTTCTGAGCAACTTTTGACCAAAATAAAGGTTTAGAGCACTTATCAAGCACGAAAAAGTCAACGATATCATGTTTTTTGATATTTTAAAATTTTTTTAAATATATTTTTTTTCTTGACCGATGTTAGTAATTATTGTGAAGAACGAAAAATAAAGCTTTTAATTCAGACGTTTATATAAAAATATCAAGAAATTTAGGTGACAACTTTTGAAATTTAGGTAGCAACTTTTTGGCAATCCAGTGAGTAACTTTCCAGCATCTTACGAGCACAATCGGGAAAGGCCTCCTGGCAGCGCACGCTCTTAATTCTGGAATGTTTGGAACAGGGGCCGGGGGAGTGATTGAGACATCGGGGGTGGGGAGATAAGTTTTGCTTCGAATGGAAACACATCACCATTTCTAAAAAACTTAATTGTAATTTCGTTTCTGTCTTCCTTTCTTGTTTTAGTTAACTTTTGAGTATCGTGGGAGAAAACCGATTGCATATGATTAAACAGCACACATGCGCCGCGCGTACCCCTCGTGCTACTATACAGATCAAAAATTGGAAATTTTGGAAATGAGTAAATGACACCTAAGAGTCAAAGGATTGTATTCTGCAGTTCGGCTGTCAGTGATCCTCTTAAAATTTTTCTTCAGAATTCGGAATGAGTTCATGCTATTTTGCACGGAGTGTAGTGTCAAGGCATGCTCAGAGGATGCGAGAAAACGGAGACGTTTCTGCTTAATATCTTATAAAAACGTTTTGTTCTCACTAATTGCTAGCGAAATTTTCGTAACTATCTGGAAGCATGATCACGGAAATCAGTTAATCCTATCAGCTGGGGGTGTCTAAAGTGTCCTTCGGTCGCGGAAAAGATCCCAAAAATTGTTTTTTGAGCGATATGATAACGTGATAATGCACGGAAAATTGAAAACGTTTGTTGCTGTTGATCTGCTGCGATTTGGAAGTGCCCTCTCCCCTCCCCTCTGGTGTCTTTTGCGTGTATTTTAGCGCCGGAAATCTGTTTTACTGAATGAGTTCTTAAAACTGCACGTAAAGACAAAAATATGCGAAGCAAACAACGACATCGTCGTATTGGGTTCCATTCATGCATTCAGTTTCGAAAGTCGTGGCTGATCCAGCCTCAATTACTTGCCCTAACATAATGTAATGTTAATATTATGTTAAACAATAAACGTGTACGGTGATTTTGACCTAGCCTAGACTATATATACAAGCTTAACGTGACACGAAGTTTACCTGTGCGAAGCTATGCAGAATACTCTCGATCTTCCTCTTCTACCGCTTTTCGCGCCGTCCAAGCTTTTTTGTCCCAGAACAAAGGCCTCTGTTTTGCTTAACTTTGACTGCTAGTCTCCAAGGACGCACTGAAGAAAGGAAGCAAATAAAGCAAAATTTTGATCCCGGTGTTTCAGCGTCCAAACTCCAAAGTCACGTTACTTGGAATGATGATATAGTCTGTAATCATACCATATCGTTTGACTGCGCCTGCGTGTTGGTTTATCAAAGAGTTCCGCCCGCCCTTGCTCTCTTTTGTACGGAGATTAGTATTTAGCGAATAAAGATATGCCAAAAAAGAGGATTATCTTTCAATTTTTAGCTAAATCTTTGCGATAGTGTGACGCCATTAGTCAGTTTAGGATAAGCCGCCATCTTTGAACGAGGCTTGACAAAATACTTTATTGAGGCTTTTAGAGTTTTAAGGTTACCGCCCTACCATCATTGAAGAAGGCAACTAACTTGTCTGTTATCAAGCAGTCCCATTTAGAAATATTTTTTGAAGATATTTTTGTTCAGTAGTGCAAGAAAAAGAGCTTAAAAGATTTCATTCGACTCTAGCATTTCCCGAGACAAGATTATTTCATTTTAAATGATTCTACACAAACAGATCCATCTGTGAACTGCTAAGTGTTTGTGATTTGCAAGCCGCCTTGTGAAATTAACCAGGAAAAAGAACTGTTTCACCTTGAAGCATTCCTTGTCAAAATACACTGCGGAAGTGGGTAAAGAAATGAAAATAGCTAAGAGTTGTTGGCAAGAATGACTACCAGAAAATTGCATTAGAATTCAAGTCCAGTTCTTTCTTCTTCTTCTTTTTTAAGTTCGGTTCTTGATATTGAATAGCTGGGTCGCTAGACTACTTTTCTTCGTTAAGTGATGATTTACAGAAACACGGTTAATGCATACAAACAACGAGTAAACCACAAACATGTCAAAGCAGCGAGTCCGCAACGCAGTCGACATTCGACAGATTGGAGTCAGCATACCCGGCTTCACAAAAAAAGATTTGACTTGTCACCATACTTCAGCAGAGAAAAATATCAGATAAACGACTGACAAGTTTAAGTTATGACATCTATACTTGGTTTTCTTTTTTCTGGTGTCTACTCGTCTTGACCTGTGCGTATTCGATTCCACCTACTACTAACAGGCAGAGGCTAATGCGAGGCCAGAACGTTAATTGTCGTTATCTGAGCTGCAATGACTGAAGTGTTCAACTGACTTGTCTAGATCTACGCTGCGTCTGGCTGCATACAAAGTATTCGAGACCATTTTTATCTAATACACTAAATTGTCTTATACTAACGCCATTATCACAAGTAAAAGGTTAATGGAAAAATTAGAATGTACAACAGTGAAGGTCTTCTTTTTGTGTGTTTTTCGTTTTCCTGTTTTGAAAATAATTGTGTATTAGTATCCGGTTAGTAGACATTAGGCGAACTTTCATGATTACGTAGTTGATGTGTAGTCTTTACACGCTTAGAAAAACAAATGTAAAGTATGTAATTTGGGTAGCATTGAGTAAGCGATTAATTAAACGTCTTGCCCAATAAAGTTGAGCAAGCGATTAATTGAAATTCATGCCCAATAAAGTTGAGTCAAGAAACTCTCCAAATCTAAGGTGTACTTTGTACTTCTAGGGAACAGATTAAAAACCTACTGGATTACAAAAATTCCAAGCTGAAAGAAAATGTCCTCAAAAAGGGTACGTATTGTTCGAGAATATAATCCACAGTTTGTTAGTCTTATTGGCGAGATGTGTCAGTTATATTCCCTATGTACTGCTTATGATTGCTGTGTTCAAGAAATTTTGATCAAACTCTTAATGGTGATCACACGCGCAAAGAATTCATCCACTCACACGTTCAAGAGTTTGGCTTTTAACTGAGGGGTTAAAAAGCACTTGTATAAGCTGTGTACGTGCTCACGAGGCATCATAATCCCTGTTGTGATAAGTGAGAGGACTGTTTGAAGATATAGCAAAAATTCCATCGCAAAATAAAACTTCGACGAGACAGTGGCACATAAAGCTTCAAAAGTTGGAATATGTTTCATCCGCCCGGGGTTCAAATCACACTGACTTCAACTACTAGGTGATGATTTACTGTACCAAAGTACAGCGCAGAGCAGATGAGTTATTTGACAGTTTTCTCTTTTTTTTCATCTGAAATATATGCCGGAATAATGAAAGTAGATGATGGAATCACTATGTACAGTATAAAGAACGTTAACGCAGGAAATCGGAACAACGCACTGTGGCTTTGAATAGCTGAAATTAAAGATATCCACAAAATTAAAGCCTCAACCTAACCTCAGGCTTCAGTCAGCATAAGAAAAACTACGTACAACTGACTGCACGTTGTCCTCAGTGTTCTTTTAGAAGCTGTCACACTTAAAAATCAAAAATCTTAAAAATCTTGAGCACGTGATGCAGTCAGTTTTAAAGAGTTATCCTGAAAAACAATTGTAACTGAGTTATAATCTGAGATTTTAGTTTTTATTTGCCCAGGTAAAAAATGCCCATATGTTTCACTAGTAAGATTTTATTGAGAAGATAAGATAATGTCGGATCGTCGCATTAGAAATCAGACAGGCACGAAAGGATAGTGATGATAGGGAACAAAAGACGCTTTGGGGCGATGGAGAGGATACGAAATTACAATTAGCAGCCTAAGGGATTATCAGAATCGTGTTTCGCCGTCGAGGTTTGAATTTGTTTCCCCATAAATGTACCCAGCCCGCCCAGACATATAAAATGAGTTTATGAAGGTCTGTTTCATTTATTCAAAGCCCTTGTTATGTCTGTCGGCGTATTATTCTGGTTTATACAAGGCATCTGGCTTTCGACTTCAACAGGCTGCATTAGTGCGAATTGTGAAATACGCAACATTGTTATAAGCAGTAAAGTCAAGTAACATGCAGCTTAAAACTTCATTTTCGATGGGCAGTTGTAGCCCGCACTGATAATTTCTATGAAGATGATCTGCCTCAGACGTGGCAGATTTTCCTTCATAGTAGGTCTTGTTTGCCTAGCGCCTTAGTGCGATATGGAAACTAATTATAACTCGAATCGAGTGCATATTTTTGCCTTAATTCTATCGCAATTAACGTCGAACTATCAGTGTGATCTCGATCCTGCTTTAATCCAGATTAGCCGCCTAAAGATTAAGATAAGGATCAAAACTGTGAATATTTGAAAAGTTTGACGAATCTTACTTCCGACTGTTGTCTACGACTCATCGACGATTGACGGAAATTTGCCGAACATTTCCGAAGGGACGATATGATCTCGAAGTGACAATTACAGACTCTCAGCGACTCAGAGCGACACCATATATTGATTTGAAGTATTTCTGAAGCCATTTGCCAAATTTTCTAACTGTTGTTTGATTGTTTTACTTAAATAAAAGACTGGCAATTCCTAAGACTGTTCACGATGACGTTGTGAATTCCAAAAGTTCAGTGTCCAACTGACTGATTATTGTCGCCAAGCTGGCCAATTTTGCGGGCTGACTTGCTTCGCCGAGGAGACTGCTGGCATCAAAGCTATGACCCAGCCGGCCAACCCACTAGACTGTAAAACAGCCCGTATTTTTTGCGTATTTAAGTACGCGCGGACAGTCACACAAAAGGTCTGAAGCGAAGCTGAAAACGGAGAGTGAGACTGGGGAGAGACGTTTTTTCGCTTTCCTCACACGCCCTCGCTTCGCGCGCGTGAGACTCTTACGCTACACTAAACCGATTTTGAGAAAAAAAAACCGACTGTATTCCAGTCTAATCCACAGCTAGCTCGGCTCATGTAATCATTCCCCTCGTCTAAAATGCAGCAACTTTGGCTTAAGAATGACTGTAAGTCAGTTCAACACCCCTAAATGACTTGAAAAACTCGAACGAAGGTTGTCTAATATTTCACATATTTACTTGTTTTGATAAAAACCGTCTTCAGTTTTATGTCGGTTCAGCTATGCACAAAGGGAGGGCTTAAACTACCATGTGGATATCAATATCTAAAACTTGATGATCATTTCAGGAAAAATGTTCAGTACTTCTTAACCGTGATATATCTTATTTTGGACTAAGGCAAAATACTGCTATGCTTGTGGAATAACTTTTGTGTCGATTGCGAGTGTGACTGTGAAATCGAAAATTCGTTATTAATAATTTCAATGTTATAAGGATGTGAAAGCTATCAAACTTGAGTAATTTTCTTGCCGTTAGCACACTTCCCCAGTTGGTCTAGCTTGCGACTGTTTTAATACTAGTCTATTCCAAATGCGATTTTCTAGTAGATTCTTATCGTCATGTTTCCTATTTTCTCTTCGCACATGTATAACAGATTGGGATAGGGAGAAGCACAGAAACGAGTAAACTAGTGGCTCTGATCGCCTTGTAATGTTGTCGCTTTTGGCAATGTTGTAGCAAAACGTCTTGCCCGCCACTCAGCTTCAGGACACTGTAAGTTACTTGGACCGCGACTGGAGTTTGAAACGTAAGGCGGAAAACAAAGAAATTGTTGGGGTAACTTCGATCCTCCATAGCAGTTAGTTTGATTTTATCGCAATTTTGAAACGGGAACAAGGAAATCACAGTACAGCGTGTTCTCACACACCTTCTTGTAAACAAAACTGGCGGTTTCATGTCGTCGCTCATCCGCCCATTATGAACAAGGGATATTGAACAACTACGAACAGCATGTTCCCGAAAACGCACAAAAACAGTTCTGGAACCTGTTGCTTTGGCGCGGAAACAGTAGTAAAGCCCACGTTAATCAATCATGACAGGAGTTACGTTTTCATTCATGACACTGAGTGTTTCGTGTTCTCTAACGAGCAGCTTGCACGACTTTAACGAAATTTAGGCGATGTTGGTTGTGGTTGATTGAGAATGATCTAAAATGACGATAAATTCAGTAACTATGATAGTTTCTGAGATAGGTAATTGCTAAGCTTTTTCACTGATGGCAAAAGAAAGCTGAATAGCAAGAATATGTAAGCTAGCTAGCTTTATAAGAATTATAAACAACTTTCAGTGTAAGACTTCCTATAAGGCAAAGTTATTAAGGTCTTGTCGGTCCTATGTTTCAGACTTTCACAACTGAAGCTGTGCGCAACCGCTGGGTAAAAGAGGAGAAAAGATTGATTGAAGCTTAGTGCTATTTTGAAGATAAATTCTCACCTTACACCAAAGCTTAGATCCTGATAAAATTCGAAGGCTAAATTAGCGCGCCTTTTGATGAGATGAAGTAAACAATAATGGCATATGCCTTCAAGCACTGTCTAGTTAATTCAGCAGACGAAACGCCCGAATGGCTTGCAAAACTGTTTTGATTTTATTTAGACCAATTGTTAGCCTGTAAAGTTGTTTTGATGGAATACATTAAGCGCCTTTAAGAGAAATAATAAAACTGAAGGGAATTGCAAAGCATGTGACAACCAAACGGACCAGTACCAAAGTGCTGAACTGCTGAAGTAGCCAGTTTAATGCAAAACTCCGTATGGCGATGAAAACATCTTAAGTTGGTCTTAAGTTTTGATTTATGAGGCTAGACCTAGAATTCTACAGTGTCCGTTGGTAATGCCTTGGTTTACAAAAAGTAACTCCTTAAACTGAAACGGCGTCACTTCAGCAGGGAACCGCCCATTTGTTTTTATTTTTTGTACCGAAGGATTGTCGTGGGAGGGATTGGGGGAATGGCCCTCAGTGAAGTTACATAATTAATCCGAGTTCCGCCTGGACGGTCACCATCCATCACTTTCACAAAACAAATTTAAATTGTAATATGTACGCGTAGCTTTTCCGACAAAATTAACGGACGTTTGTAAATCTCTAATCCTCTTCAAAGACCTTAGAGGATACATAACAATTTTAAAAGTGAGATAAAACTGGTATTTTCCCTGACAACAACCGTCTTTTGAGTGTATTTGCTATCTTCTATGTGCAACAAATTTTCAATAACATCGACTTTATTTCTCTCAATTCATTTCCCAGGGTAGAATATCCGGCGGAAAGTCAAGGCATTCAGAATTACAGCCCTCTGACGGTGTTGCATCCTATTAACACCATGTGACTTGTACGGAAATCTATTATTATAATAACACAAAGCTGCTTTGTCGGTTTTCTTTCAGGTCCAGTGGAATCGAGTCAGTTAATATAAATTCCACAATTTGAAGCTTTCTGTCTGCCTGTCAGTCAGTTTGATCAGTTAGGCGTGGCCAGAATGTTGTTATGACTTGTAGGAAATGATTACACTATGCCAGATATATCTATTTATAGATTAAATACTTATTTTTGATATCCTTTTTATACTGTATAAGGATCCAAGGGTACAAATTTTGTGTTGTTATCGTATGACTATTACTTGTATAGTAATAATAATAATAATAAAGTTATCGTTATTATCATTATTATTAATCCTTATTAATTATTATCATCATCATCATTATCATTATTCTTATCATCACTGCTGTAGCTACTAATGTTACAGCTAATGTGATTACATCGTTGCTGCACCTTATTTGATAAAAAACTTGCTTTTCGCTTTGAAATACTGATTTGCTTACTGACAGTATTGTAAGAACAGACAAGCAACATTAGTTTTCCGTCGTGGCATAAAGACATTCACGACACAAATACTATGCATCTTGCATGATAATTAATGTTTTGCACAGTCGCACAACGAACAGGTCTAACCGGTTTTTGTACTAGAGCATTGCAAGAGCTCCTATTGCGCAGGATAACTGAACGAATCCAGGATTGCGCACTCTTGACAACAAAGTACTGTCTTATATATCTCCCCCTGCTTATTTATTCCATATATAAGAAAATTAACTGGTGCCTTAAAATCCGTAACGTTCCACAGAAGCTTAGAAATCAGTTGCAGACAAACTTATAGCCAGATTTATTTTGCTTAGTTATTCATTCCATATCAGCTCGCTATGACGCAGCTATGCTTTTTCAGCTAATGAAAACCTAATGGATCCTCACATATCAAGGTAAAAGCCTAAAGCAACCGCTATGCTGAAAATCATAAATAACACAGTTTTAGATCGCAGGGTAGTTTCCTATCATTTGTTTGACTTCCGCCTTAACACAAAGTGAAGATTACTAACAGAAGGTCTGTTTTGCGAGTTTCGCGATTCAAAACAGTCAGTGTATAATCAGACTACTCCTCTGGTGTATAATTATACAGCTCTGGTCTCTGCCTGTTCTGAAACAGGTAAAACTGGTTTAACGTGATTCCCAAAGATCAAACAGCTAATTCAGTGCGCAGCTAGGTTACAAGTCCCTGTTTGTCTTCTCAAATACTATTTATTGATTTATCTTTAGGCTTGCCTATTCTTTTTGATTATGACTTGCCAAACTGAACCGTAACTAAAAGATATATACATTCACAGTTCAAAGTCAGTTCCAAAACTCATTTTGCACACTATTTAAAGTTAAATGGTATTACTAGAAGGTACTACCAGAGAGAGTCTAGAATGATCACTTTACAGGTTTTACTTAAAGACTCACGGCTAGGCAAAGCCAGGTAGGACTCGTACCTATCCTGTCTCCAAGCTTCGCCAAATTTGGCTATTGAAATAAGTCGACAGCCACATATGATATGCGGTGATCGGGTGCTTCCTACTTCAGACTATTTAACACTGTTTTGCACTCTCCTTCAATAATGTGTACAACATAACCATCAAAACAAGCACTTTTATGAAAACTGTTTTTTACTGCTCTGAATTTATCGCCTCTAAGAATATTGACCGCAAAATCAATACTATGCTCTAGAACGAACAGGCCAAGGTCTTCTCTCTTTCAACTGTTACTTGCAGCGCAGGTGTTACTGGAGACCCAACGCAAGACAAGGCGAGTCTGATTACACGTGTTCTTAACGCTTTCGATGCCTCCTCGCGTGTTCACGAAAGGTGAAAACAACTCAAACGGTTGGTTTTAAAAAAAGTCTAGAAAGGACAAGCTATCCAAAAACGCTCTTGCACTCAACAGAATTAATAGTTTTGATAAGTTATCTCTAACAGCATCTGGCGTACAAAAAATTTGGAGATTCGTGAGGAGTTTTGATTCGGAGATGAGTAGCTATTTGTTAAGGGGATCGAGACGACAGGTCCTTGGAAAATGGACCTAATGATGATTTTTCGACTACTTTAATTACTCCTACCTCTTCGAGTTGAACAGGGACAACTCTTCAGCTCATCAAATGATATTCGCGCACGAAACTGTTAATGATTACAAATATAGACCTGGTAGAACTTTTTGTTTTGTTTCTGTAGCCGGCTATCTTCATCTCTATTGTTTCGAACACATTTCTGTTACAGTACTGAACTTTTCAGTGCAAACAAACAGGAAAAAGACAAATGCGCTAAACAACTTTATCACATTTTGGGGCCACAGTCAAGACTGGATGAAATTTGCGTGCGCTGGTAAACAACTGATAAGCCTTCTATTTGAGCAATATAGTAGTACAGACTTTTCAAGATTTGAATATCCGTTGTTTTTATTTGCGCGCAATTGTAAAATTCATTTACTTGGACAAATAGGGGAGAGAAGGAATTTTTAAGACTAACTGTACTGAAAAACCAAGTCGAAAGATACGGTTGACGAAATTGCTTAATAAGTCTGTTGCGTAGTGCGTAAATGAAAATGCATCAAGAATGACTATGCCATGTGTTAAACAATTTGCACTTTGAGGTGATTTTTCAACCAGTTTTGGGAAAGTTTCTAGAACCTGATCCACCTAATTCAAATTTTTGACCGTTTTTGAGGTGGAAACATGAACGTTATCCCTTCAGGAATCATAGCCTAGTTTATTGATGGTCATTTAATAACTGTGTGTTCTAAACTATCTTTTGGTGCACATATAATGGAAATGATAAAAGATTTTAATGGTATTTTCCTGTAGTGATATTTGCAAATAAAATTTCTGTTTTGATTTTCCGCCACGCGGCTCTTTGAAAGACTGTTTTTTCCGCGCTTTTTCTGTCGGTCACATGATAATCTATGCGTATTCCATTGTCCACACACTATAGTATAGTAACAGGTCATTCAATAACATTATCATAGTCAAAACATTTAGTTCTTTTCATTAGGAATCTTTGAAGGCTTTCAAGGTGTTAGGAAAAGAAAGCATGGTATAAATTTGAGAGTAAAACGTTACTGTACTCAATAAATGGAATAGTGTTTCAGAGTGAAAAATTCGGGCGCACAATAAAAGTGAAAGGAATGTCACATGACTTTTCTCCATTTGTGTGAGATAAACATTGCGTAAAAGTTCCAGTGTAAAGAGAACTGTAGTGAGCATCAAATAACGGTCGTTCCACCCGGCTTTGTTTGAGTTTGGTAGTAAATGAAATAGACAGTAACAAGAAAAGCAAGCTACCGCTTGTACTTCAGAAGAGCTAGCTGGGTCATTTTTGTTTGTGGTTACATGGTTTGCGATTCGCAAACTATAATGACACCAAGTTGCCGATTTGAACCGTTGGCGTGGACTTCGAAACGCGTTGTTGTACTGTTTAAAACCTCTCATAAGACTTAAAGTTTTCACTCTTTCTACTTACCATTCATTCCACTCGCGAAAATATAATTACTCCTTTTCGATCAACGTACCCCAACGTTACACAAGCCCCTATTTTCGATGCACTGAAAAATGTTTGATCCAAATTATGCACATGAACAATCTAACATCATTATCGGGGCTGATCGACGGTTAATCAATATCGAACAATAAAATTCATTTGCATTATCGTACTACGTGTTTTGGAAGTAAAATGAACTCCAGCAGTGTTCATCGCGAACAATACCACTGCTCCCTTCCGATGGGGTATATTGATACCTCCAGATAAAATTCAAGCTCTCTTTGTCTAAGTAGTATTTGTTATGTATTGCCCACCGCAGTGCCCATTATTTCAAGAACTTTGCTCTACAAAAACGTTGTTTTCTCTAGTTTTACGCAAGTACAATTACTATGAGCTGCGAAACGAATTCAAGAGGGTCAAATTATTAAGACTGGAGGAATTATCCCAGAGTTTCACTTTGTGAAGTGATGAAGGCAATAGCAAAGGTTTCAGTAAAAATATCGAGGCATACGTACTAAAGGATTTCATCAACAGACCTTCACACAACTCCCCGACTGTCGTGGGGAGAGTATGGCCGGTTTACTTAGTTACGTTACAATAGTTTACGAATCAAAACAACACATGACTTGAGGGCATATTCTTTGGAACTATTAAACTGGTCAAAAACCATAAACGTCAAATTTAATGCAAACGATAATGCATAAAAAGATACCCCTCACGACCAGTCTTTTTTCGGCCAAATAATAAAAACGATAATTAAAGAAAGCAATTCAAATTATTAGGTAAGATTATTTTTATTCCTTGAAATAGCTTATTACGTATCATCTACAGTTTGTAGCTGGGAATCTATTGCTTTCAGTCCACAAGTTGTGTCAGCACAGGCTTGATTTTTGAGAGTTCATTAGATACAAAAGTATGGACAATTTTTAAAACCTTCGCATCTCGCTTAGCTAGTAATACTGAGAAAAAAAACTATGAATCATGAATCATTAGTCATTACAACTTAAGAATTCATGCAGATATATTAACGGTTTCAATTTATTCACATCATGACCGCGGAATAGATAATTCCAAGACCTGTTATATGTTCTAATAAGACTCATTCCGGCTTGACTTGTGCCAGTAATCTCAGGATATTATCTAAATTGGGTTACACAGCTGAGACAATAACCTTGAAATTACAGTTGAGACCTGCAGGTTTTTAGTTATTAAAGATGCTTATTAATGATTTAGACGGATGACTTTGTCAAAACTGATTTGACAGTAACTCATTACCCCCAAAAGTTAGCAATTAGTTTCGTTAGTATCATAGAAAGCTGGCGTCATCCAAAGGCAAATAATTAATATGTTTTCATAACTGATTTTCTTAAAAGAAGCAGATCAATGATGACTCAGTTTTGCTTAAACTATTTTGAGGTATGGTCTTCAGAATCTATTTTTGTAAATGCGATCAAGTGTTACGCTTTAAAATGCGATTACTGCGATCAAGTGGTACGTATACGATTTGCAAGGAACCAGGTAGTTTTTAATAGTGAAATTCTTCATGGTCATAGTACAAGTTTAAACCGACAGGCATCAAGAGGTGATAGCCCGGAGGGGCCGTCTTAGCTTGCAATTTCAAAAACAGTGCATATACATTTAGTTTTATTTTTCTATTTGTTAAATAGTTATATCATTATATATTATTTGTTCTTATTGCAGAGAAAAAAACGGAGAGCAAGAGCAAAGATTCTTTCGCGGATTTGCAGGACAAAAATGGAAAAAAGATGAAATTATGAAATTTAGCCATAAGTTAGGAATGGAAAAATGGCTCATGGACATTATTATTGAACAAGTTGGAAAAAAATCACCGCTCTGTTTCTTTTTTTCGAGACCAAACTCTATGTTTTATTTACAGCAGCTGCTACTACTACTACTACTACTACTACTACTACTACTACTACTACTACTACTACTACTACTACTACTACTACTACTACTACTACTACTACTACTACTACTACTACTACTACTGATAATAATAATAATAATTCAATTAGGTCACCCCTTTATTTTCGCAGTCTCAAAGGTTAGTCACAACTTATAATTACTGTTCATTCCCTAGCACAAATCATCAAACGTACCGGGTTTTGTAGGCCCCTGTGTTTCTGTTAACCTACTAGCACATGCGCACAAGGTGTTTGAAACAGGCTTAATTGAAGCAGTGAAAGATGAAGCGCGACTAACGTTGTGAACACGTGACGCAACTGTCTAGCCGTCGTTGCCGTTGCCCCCTTCTAAAATCAGGCGTTTTTGTTGAAAATCTCATCAAACTGAGAGAAAAAGTGTATTAATTTACGCAGTGAGCCTTTATATACCTGTTTCCGACAATCTCAACGGTATATGATTATCTACAGCCACCAAAACTTCGATACTAAGTTCACATTAATTATTTGTTTATTTATTGAAAGTTAGGAAGCAGTCTACGTTTACGAGAAACCAAGAGTCTCGCAGCTAGCCTAGACAATTATAAACACGTGCTGAATTGAGGTCGCCGCATTTTGAAAAAATTCTGACAAACAAGGCCCTAAAAATACCTTGCGAGCAGAGGTTAATTTCGCTCTTGCACGGGTTTTAGCGTGGCTTGTCCGTCGCGTGGTTAGCTTGTTTACGTGTCTACCCACAAGATTTTGAAGGTGTCTAAAGAGCATGCTCAAAGGAAATCACGAACGGCTTGCTGTAGAGGTCTCTTGCGGGGCGTAAACAAACTAACGTGAACGACTTCGAAAACGCTAAAAGCCATGCAAGAGAGAAACTTCAGTCTGCAGCTGGCAGGGTACACTAAAAACAACTTTATATGCTAATTATACCAAGTAAAAGGCTTTGACACTGGGTTAATTGTGGTTTTGGACAATTTTGCAAGCTGAATGTTTTTTTTGTTTCTGGTATTTTCTATGAAGGTCTGCGGGAAACGTTGATATTTATGCCGTTCCGATCTTTTATTCTTAAGGTTGGGGTTCTTGAATACCCTTGGTAACCGCAAAAATCTTCATCTAAAAAGTCCATCGTAATCAATGCACGTAGCTAAGGGCAAAGAAGTGTGGTTAACTTTTAAGATGGAGATGTTTTGGTAAAGTCTAGACGGAGTCACTGTGTCGCAGGACTACAACTTAATAAGTCAGTTTAAAGTCTGTACAGTGACCAATTATGTATTTATAAAACTCATTAATGGTATTTAGAAAGGAAATACAAAAGAAATTAATTTTAACGAGTGTCTTTAATACGTGATATAGACACGGCTGAGTTTTTCCTTCGAGCTTTTGAAGAAACATCGTTGAAAATGGCTTGGTAAACGGAATTAAAACAAATTTTAAGATAACTACTGTTCTATCTTGAAGTTAAGAAAACATAAGAAAACAATCAAAAAACAAAGTGTTCCCAACTTCATAAAAAAATTCTACTTGTTTTGCATCATTTCCGTTAATGAACCATAAGACGTTAGTAGACCAAATCTCGTTAAACTAAATTTGACTGACAAATCAATCATTGGCACACTGCTGCTTGTTTTTAACCAGTCTGCCAAATCGGACTTGGGAGTGTAGCTGTTATTTATCTATTGAGAATATATTTTACGAACATTTCCCTGCAAAATAGTCATTTTCTACCACGCACATAAATTCTTGAAACTATAGTTAATTGATCTGAATACTTACAAATGTCATTCAACACCAAGGTAACCAATAAGAGCGTTTTTGTGTGATATATATGTTGTGGTTCAGGTTTATTCCTGGTTTAAATTTTCTTTTCTTTTGTTTTTGGGTATGGTAATGTATGATATTGAGTTTGTAACTGAAAAGAGAAGAAAATTTAAACCAAGGATAAAATTCAACCACAACATATATACTAATTGGCACTAACCGTATCTCCTCTCTCGTTAGACACTGTCATTGTTCACCATCTCTACCACATACATAGTGAAAATATGAAAAGAAGAATACTCCACTTGGTTGAGGGGACAACTTTAAATTTCAAAAAGAAAATCTCAAATTGTATTTTGATAAGATTATGACGTTCAAAAAGTACCCGGCCCTTAAGCTGTTAAAAAGCTGCTAAAGAGGTTTCATTTGAATATTCACATCATAGGGTTTCCTTCATAAACTCTAAAGATAGAATAACGTGTTTCGATAAGGCCTAGTCTTGATAATTATGATAGATACCGACGAAAAATAGGAGAGGATGATTTTGATTTCTCTTCTTGTTCTTTGAATTCACCTGTTCTTAATTAAAATGGGCAACGGTTGCCAAAAAAACAGTGTTGTTTTCAAAAAGAAAATGATTGATTAACTGAAAATTTAGCATAAACTGAAATGTACAATGGATATGTTGATCCAATATCCGTCTTTGTTTCTTTCCGCAATCAGAGCACTGGCATGACTAAGATTACTTAATAATAGTATAATAATAAAATTTTTATGCACGAGACTAAACACACTTCTTTTTACATCTCAGTAAAAGCCGCACTAGACAAAACACTTTTTTTCTTTCTGTTTGCCGTCCTGGCGTTGACCCAAGACCTTCGATCGGCCCCTGGCAACGTGCGATAACATCTCTATCGAGTTGCCACGCTTGCGTAGGGCGTAAGGCGAACCGCACACTTAAGCCACGAGAGTGCTACAAGTCTACTTTTTGTAGATATAGCCGTGAAAAGTAGAGTTATCATACTTGTATGACGTCTCTAAGCTCACTTGTTTAACTAACCAAACTGATAAAACCAAAAGGCGGTCCTATCCATATCTAGCTATATCTGTAACCATAGAAAACAATGACAAGCCGATGAACAAGGGATCATTGTTTACAAAACGGGACGGCAGTTTATGACGTAAAAATAACATATGTTTGCTTAATGTATGTTTGTCTTCTTTCTGTCTTGGATCTAAGGCACATTTCTGCGGTGTGACCCAATGATCTATCAATTTTCCTGGTTGGAAGGGTTTTTTTTAATTCCTTTCTAACTCAAGAGACTGTGCATGAACTAGTCAAGTGTGACCATTCAAATGAATTGTTATGAGAATTAGGCGGTCTACCGGCATTACTGTCCTCGGGTAAAATCTTAAAATGCCGGAACATTCAAGAAAGCCATTGAGCAGCTCTTTCTGCCAGAGTACTGTTTATTATGCTTTACTGACAAGGCAACTTAACTTTTGTTTCTACATAAGAAGTCATGACGGTAAAAAACATTGTAATCGCGCTTTCAAAACAAAGCCGATTGAGCAGTACTTCTCTATGGTGCTGTTCATTATGCTGTACACGGTGGTTCTAAGATTTTGTCCTTGTATGGAGTCCTGAAAAGTGGCCATTCAAATGAGAGCTACTGAACCGTACTTTCTTGTGTTTCATTTACTGTGATGCAAGGAAGTTTATTTTGAGTCAGTAGGTGAAATCCTAAAGTGTGACCATTCAAATGAATCGGTGCTTCTGAGCAGTACTCAGTTTCCTGTGGCACTGTCTATGTTATTACAAGGTGGTTCTAATTTTTGGGTCTGTATAGATCTAGATCAAATCTTAAAGTATGAAAATCCAAATTAAAGCTAATTAGAATTACTATGTGTACCATGGTACCGTTCATTATGCTGTTGACAAGGTTGTTCTAACTTTGAGTTTGTTAATAAAATCCTGAAGTGTAACCATTCAAATAAAACTGATCTCCTGCTTTTAATACTGTAAATATAAGATGGCTCTTATTTTTGAGTCAGTTGACGAAATCTAAAACAATTGCTATTTGATTAGGACCCTGTGCAACGCTTTGCAACAACTTGGATTAATATCAGTCCTGCAGTAACCCGGTTGCAGCTGAATAATTACGATGCAATATAAATAAAGCTTTATCTTACCGCACATGATATAAAAAGTGGCACTGATAAGAAATCCTTCGAATTTGTCCATTCAAATAAAGATTATCCCTTTTTTTTGGGCGGGGGGGGGGGCTAATTATTTTTCGTAAACGGTAGTTTTCTTTGACTCCGATCTGTAAATAGATCATCGAACGTTTAACAATAATAACTTATGGATTATTTATTAGTCAGCATACGCTTTTCAACGTGGGTTTGAGGCTTTAACGTTGAAGAAAAATCAAACAGTAGCTTGCGAGCCGAAAGTGCTTTATGTGATGCCAATTAGAGTTTAGCGTAAAGTTTTCAAATTTTTTTATACGTCTATAAATTCCAAAGGGCAGCTTTACTAGCATGACTGGCTGTACAAAGTGCCTTAAATCTGCGCTGATTTTAAACTGTGAAATCGACTTACTTGTATCGAAGTTTCGTGTTCAAGTTCCTTTAAAGTTATGATGAAGCGGGAAAATAAAATTCATCTCCTTAAATTTCATGGAAAGACGTGTTTTCCGGCATGTTTTCTCTTTGGCAATTATTTCGTCATATTTTGCGTATGCTCAAAAGCAAGCGTTAAGAGTTGATATTGCAGGAAACCGAGGTTAAGTTATTGAATTGTAAAAGCCAACCAGAATAAAATCAATTTGAATTTTTTAGTTCAGTTTCCAAGTTTTTACATAATGTTGGAATCTGACCCAGGAAATTTTGCAGATAGTTTCTGGTCCAGCTTCAGCCTTCAGGAAATTTGTTTATTATCTTCACGCTAGCTAGAAAAATATCTGGAGGGATCGATTCTAAAGCCAGATTTAGATTGGCTGAAATTAACAGTTGCTCTTTTTATTCCACAAGGTGTCCCTATACCTGACTGGAGAATCCAGCCAGGCAACATAGTTAAAAAACGCCAGGTCAAAATAGCTTACGCGCCAAATTTGCCTCGGCGTGTATTGAAAATGTCTAATTCGTATCAAGCGAAGAGACCCTTGGTTCATGTACGTTCCCATTGAGCAGTGACCAAATAAGGAGCTGAGCAAGTCACAGCAATTAATTCCGAAGCTTTGTCATCCACGCAACTGGCACGAAACGTCTCAAATAAATGATATTTGCAAAGTTTTAAAGTGATTGAGTGTTTTGCCCGTGTGATATTTTGTATGAGTACCAATTAAAGCTTCCGTGAGTGGGAAACGAAATATTACAATATAAATATCCGTGTTATGTGACTGTTTACAGATGCATCGACATTACGTTTTCCCTGTATGATTTTTACATAAGTAATGACTGTAAGTTACAATTTTTAATTGTTTTAATTATTTGATGTGAGTTGATATGTCACGACTGTACCAATCCAAAGCTCGCTGGCCTGGGCTACGGTATAAGCAGCTAGTTTTGAAAAACTAACTAACACCTTCAAACTTCAGCTTCGATTGATTATTTTGCTGATCCGATTCTATACGAAGAACCTGCCTGTCAAATTATTTTTCCCTTACCAAAACAACTGCTTGATACTGTAATTAGCAGGATAGGTTGCTAAAACACACTGAAAGAGGTAGTTCATTACAAGCGCTTTTATTCGAAGTAAACGAAGCCTGAAGTAGAAAATTGTTGAACCAAACAATGGTAAAGTTAACTACAAAAACAGTCCAGTATTAAATCAATGAAAGCCTAAACTTTTGAATACAAATTTACTCCTGTATACTACATATCATAGTATTGAGAATAGTTTAACAGCTGAGTGATGATAGTATTATTATTGGCCATGGTATTGTGGCTCATGAATGTTTCAGACGGAAAGGAACTGACGTCTAATTTGTGCACTGATGAGCCGTTGATCAATATAGGATCATAACTCATTTAATAAGAAGATAAAAAACACGCAATGAGGGGCGGTTCTGAAGAAGGGCCCAGCTCTCGAAAGTCAGCATGGGTTGAATCTATTCAGTACCATGGCTAATTCGCACCGCCAATAATACGTTGATTCTTGTAAAACCTTGCAAACGCAGCGCCACAATTTCTTCAGCAATTTGACAAGTTTACTATTCCTTTTTTGGAATATTTAGCGGGAGGGGACAGTCAGAACAGTTGCTTATTCGGGTGGTCGATTTCTTAAGTTGCTTATTTACACACAGTCCTGTTTAGGTTATTCCCTTTTCGTTGGAGTTGAGCCAAAATCCTAGCATATGTTAAAATATAAGACTCTTGATGATGACGTATGCTAGTTGAGTTGCTGTTTAGAACTAGACGAATATAACCATCCTAAACTCGACTTTTTCATACGTTCACTTTATAGAACCTCACAACAAGAAAAACTTTTATTTGTGAAGAATAATTTCATTCTGTTACTGAACTATCTGCCAGGTCAGCGTGACTTTTCTCCTTCCTAATTTATTTTCAAACATGGGTGAAAGATATACTGTCTACTGAATTAGAAGTTAGATCCTCAAAACACACTAGGCTCGTCTATTTTAATTATGTTCAGATTATCAATACACTGAAGTGTATATGGGAACGATGTATGCGGTGATTTTAATCACGTCAGTTGACGCTACTAAAGTATCTTTTTGTATTGCATTTTTTTCAGGTTTGGAATATGGACAGATGTGATGATTGCGAGAAATTAATTTTCTAGTAGCCCCAAAAACCTATAAATTTACTGTTACCAAATCATTACTAAATGTAACTTACCAAAGGTGTTTTTTGGCTTGACTACTTTTGCTCACTGATCCAGCAGAGAGCTCACAATTATATGTTATATTTTACGTTAATAATATAAGTTGAACTGTCAGAACAAATCGCAGTGGGAAAATCACGCAAACGCAGAAATCATTATCTTCGTTTCAAAAACATCACACGCAAAAAGACATCGGGATGGTGTAAAATAAGTAAGGTAATTCTGCCCGGATATTTTCGGTATAAGGGCGGGAATTGGTCAATTTACACCCAACGTAAGCAAGAGCCAGAAAGTTCACATCAATGTGCAATCGAATTGTAGAGAAAAACACGGAAACAAAGTCAAAGGGTGTACTATTGTGCGTGGTTTTGCTCCGCCTTGTTGGTCCAATTCCCCGCCGAATATAGCTCAGTTCTATTGTATTAGAAGCAGTCATTCAAGGCAAATAAACAGCTTTGTCAGTTACTATTAACAGAAGCTGTCTCGTGATTGCGAGGTGTAATTACTTACCAATCAAGGGCGTTCTGTCAGCGTGTGATTTATTTGTTTACGACGGATATCACTCGAGAAAGTTCAAGTGTTCTTGCAGAGACGAGCGCTGTGCCATTCGGGGTATTTGGTAGCGTAGTTATACAAAGTGTAACTTGTTTAGTTTTAAGTGAACACATTATGTATTTTGCTAATCAACTGAGGCCGATATAAATTGAGCTGCCACCAGCATCCAAATAAATCCATGCTAACAAATGTTCTTATTACATCTGTAAATATAGTATAGTTTTTTTTCTTTTAAACTACAAATACAGCCTATACGAGTCTAACCAAATCAATGCTTAACAACTAGAAGAGTCTATAAGATTTCTTTTAATTGAAAGCAAAAATTGAGAGTTGTATTCCTTAAAAAGAACTTTCGCGGGACTTTTAATTTCGAGAGCTACTTGTTTTACTCCTTAGGTATGATTTTTGACAAAATGTGTCGACTATGTGACGAGATATGGCGTCATAAAAAGTATTACGTTATGGCTTACAGGCAAAAAAAGTTCGACCTTTCTTTAGGCCAAGAAAAACGAAACTTACTTAAACAAGCCAGCAATTTTTTTTAATTTAGGCATATTGTACAAGCCAGGAACGAGAATTGCTGTAAAAAAGAGTAAGCTTTAGTAAAATTCAAGATGGCGGCCAGATAGGCCGCATGACGTCACGGAACAGCGCCATTACATAATATCTCATTTCCCAGGCTGCACCGTAAAACAGCAAAAACCTGAGGGGGAAGGGGAAGTGTCTTTTAAACTGCCGTCTAATTTTTCCTCGATCTGCTCACAGATCACCAGATGGAATAGGACTTATAGTCTGAAAGTGCTACCGAGGAAATAAAACAAGGGACCATTCCCTGGAGGGAGGATGTAGTTTTCTAACTTCTATATGGATAACGAAGAAAAAGTGATCGAAAGCTAGGAAAATAAACAACAAAAAAAATGTAACAGACTTATACGGAGATTTCCCTACCAAAATAATCTATTTTGTGTGGAAAAATAATAAAATGAATAAAAAATAAAAAAAACGTGAAATGACTAGAGATTTAAATATATTTTCTTAGACCCATGAAACTGTACGGTAAATTCAATCGATCCTACTAGTCTGGAAAAGGATCACTAAAAAGAGAATTTTGTTTCTTTCTGTCTTATTTTGCCCTACATTCAAGGATATACAACAATATTATTTCAATTGGTTAAGTGTGTAAGAAATGAATCTGCTTCGTGAAAGCAAAGACGTCCATCCAGAAAAAGAATAGAATTCCAAAATCATCAAAAAATGAGTGCCGGTTTTTACGTTACTGTATAATAATTTCCTCTTACTTCAACCTTTAAGGTGCTTCTGCTCCTCAGTTGGTTTTCGCAGCTTCAGCTTGTGCATAAAATGTTCTTCCGTTCTTGACATCAACTAAAGCTCTTCAAGTACGCTATTACTCTTCAAGTGCACTGGTTTTTATAGGTTAGCCGAAAGCGTTAGCTAAATTATATTTAGAATAATTCAAATTTAAGAGGAAAACGTTTTTTGGCTAGACAGACTGAAAGATGGTTTTTATAAACGACAAATTACTTGGCAAGCAGTTGGCTGAATTGAGTGGTTTTTACAAATTAAAGATGATTAAAAAAATTGAAACATCTAAAAACTGAGATAATTTCCCGAAGCTTCGGCGCCATTATCAAATAAATGCGAAATAAATAAATTCAAAGATTGGCATTTCATTTGCAAGGCGGCACAGAGAGCGTTTGAATCGCTCACAATACAAGTGCGTAGTATCGCTTCTACCTCATTCTGATCTGTACCTGGCATAAGGTCTATAATACAATGCATTACTACTGGAGGAACTCTGAACTATAAGATAGTTTGCATTTCCAAAATATGGGATAAAATATAATTTACAATGGGAGATGAATAAATACACTAAAGAAAAATTCAGGAGGTATTAAAATAGAATATAAGATATTATTGAATAACTCAATAAAAATATGAATACATTTAAAATCGTCAGACAGTGAAATTGAAAGCTCGAATTTTGTTTGAAAAATTCTTCATTGGCCAGGGAGTGCCTTTTTTTTTTTTTTTTTTTTTTCAGAGTAATTACCGGTTAGGTTTTTGGTCATTCTTCATTCTTGGTTGAGATTTCTTTAGGCCGAAGATATTTTCCTCTGAAGTTGTAACTGCATTTTAAAATTCCGGACTCGCAGGGCTCTGTTTATCGGCACTTGTCTATACTCGATCAGTGAGCAAATCATGTAACGGCGTCTTACTATTCAGGTCCGACGTGCCTATCCTCTTCAAGAAGGTTGCGTATGATAAATGGACCCATTATATAAAAGTAGTTGAGAACCTCTCATTCTCCCTAACAAACCTCAGTTGGTAATGAGTTGAATTGTTTGTGCTGGAGTCGGGCAGGAAATAGTAGTAAATAACTTGGAATGAGTGATAACTTGGTACATTAAATTGGAAACTGCGCCTGGTCATGTTTAAGGGATAGAGAAGCTAGAACAAATCTATTTCTGTATTCTCTCTAAATAATCGCTTATTCCTTTGTTACTAATATGCTCACTAGACTCTAATTATAGAAAATGATACTTTCATGCCAACAGCAAAGAATAAAATCAGAACTAGGGAGTCTGCTTTACCAAAATCAAAAAAAAAAATTGTTTTTGAAGCCCATTTAGGCCATCCCAATAAAATGTTTCGTTTCCCATCGCCCCGTCTCTTGTGATGGTGGGTCGGTCGGTCGGGGAAAAAAAAAAAAAGAATGAACACTTGAAGTTGTCTGGGTCCCAGAGAATGCCAGGCTGCTAAGTAAGAAAGCCTGGTTACAAAGTCAACTAGAAAACGTGGTCTTTTCGACTATCAAATGTCTAAACAACCTTTGTAGTATCGATGTAAATTAAAGACAAGGACATCACATCATACCAATTGTTGTTAATAAAACAAGATCGTGTGCTTGTAAATTACTTGCTTCTTTGACTAGCTAATCTGGAATTTGTGTTTACTTTTCGAAAAAAATTGGTCGTCGGGCGATAGGAAACGAAACATTTTATTGGGATGGCCTAACAGGCACGCCATTAAAAACCTACGTCTATCATTTGTTATATCCTTTCACTCATATGCATACTGCACTTGTATGATTGAATGGTAAGGCGGTACACGGTTCTTTGATCTTGCTCATTTTTCGAGAGTTTTCCAAAATATTTTTAGCTAGTGCTCAATTTAGGTTTTGGCTCCGTCGCCACCAGGTCTCAGATGCTTGCAAATATACTAACCAGAATATTAAAATGAGCTGTCAGAGTAACAAACTACATTCGCATTGCTTAGCTACGTCCCTACACAGCTCTTCTTTTGACTGTAACTATATACTGAACTGAAAAGCAAACCAAGTAAACACTAGCTTGCCCTCTTTGTTAAAACATGGTTGAAAACGCCACCAGACTCATTCTGGACCCATTTATACCCCCTCTGATTTTTTTTAGTTACCTTTATTTTAATTTTCCGTTCCCACTTTTGCTAATATTTGTACCACAATTTTTGTGATTGGATGACAAAGGCAGTAATTCGATCTTTAATCGTGCTTATCAATTAATTAATTATCTTTTATCTCTATGATGTATGTTGCCTCTTTTTGTAATTTTACCACACTTGGATGTGTTGCCAAAAGGTAGGCTGCAAATAATACCTAAACGATCTTACTTTTCTATAAAGCTTTCCTCAGTATTTTGAAATCGTGTTGTGAACACTTTATGGTTAAATTCTGGTACTTTTTGATAGCCAGCATACATGTTTAAAATAACTTGTATGGCATTCCATCCATTTTCACTACGGACAAATGCCCTTTTTTTAGCGCTTGCAAACATGCCCTGTTTGTTTTACTCAATTTTGGCAACAAAATGGTGCCAAGCATGTCTGTGATTTGACGCACTTTTGGCTCCCAGTAAAAGGAAGATTCGAGACTGGCGGAACTTGACAAGTTCAAGAACATGGAAGTATTACGTAATTCTGTAGCCCGATTTATTTGGTCTGAGAGCAAAGTATTGGTTTATTTACGACGAACGGTAAAGCAAGAACCAGAAAGTTCACATCAATGTGCGATCGAATACAATGTTAGAGAAAACTAAGACGAAAACAAAGTCAAGGGATGTACTATTCTGACCGGGTATTCTGACTAGGCTTTTGTAAGTGGGTTTTGCCCCGCCTTGTTGGTAGAATTTCCAGCCGAATATCCTTCATCGGAACTGAGAAAAAAAAATAATGAAGGTCACTGCTTGATAATGTTTGAAGTGTTCATGTGTCTAGACACTTATTGTATATGCAGGATTGACTGATGCTATTTAATCAAAAAAATTCACACGATGTTAAAGTAGTAATTGGGATACATCGGCTTCTTTCTATAATATTTTTTTGAATGGAAAAATACGAACATCTTTACATTGCGCCCGCAGCTCTTTTTAAGTTCTCGTTCAACGCGTGTCCTCTTGTACCCCGACTAAGAGATACGATATCAAAATATCCAGAATGAAATACACCGCGTCGTTCAGTGCCACGATGTAGCAGCTTAGACGCTCGATTTTCACGTGATTTAGCCAACCTCTGGATCCAAGTTCAGTATTCTTGCGTTCTCGAAATAGAATTTGAAAGTATTTATTGCTTGAAGATAAGAAAGTAAAACCGATCGGAGTGGTAGGAGAGGAAAAAGGCACAGGGAAGTCGAAGACTGCGTCCTTAACAAACGACTACCGGTCCTAATCAAATCTTAGCCGCCCTGATGGAAGGCAGTTTGCTCTCAGTGTTGTCATGCCCCTCTCCACTTCCTCTTGTAACCTTCATTCATCTCCTTGTGTTGTTTTAGGGGATTCCGACTAACTTTGCTTGACTCATACCACCATGAATGATCCCGACCTTATCCCATGTTTATTAGATGCCATATTTTGCAAAAAAGTAGACAATAAAGATTATATACACGGCAGGAAAGGCCAAGCGAGAACTCATCTCGATGAAATAACTGAGATCTTGCTTGGAAAAATAATCCTTGCAACTTGCAAACCAGCCCTGAATTTTGGACTTTGCTGATGCTGTGTAGCCAAGACAGTTGTCTTTTTCTTCTTGATTTCTTGGCTTCTCCCAGAGGTTTTTAGTCATTGGAGGCTTAGCTAGCTGACTGGGCGTTTCTGTGAAAGCCTGTGTCAAGGAAAAAGCATGTTATATTATGCAGCCTTATTTCGATTGCGAAAATGGGCAATTAACTAAAACCACAGTTTTACCTCCGTGATCACAACGGGATTAATGTGTGATCCGTTTATGATAGTATCCGTTTTGGGAACCTGAAAATATAAAAGAATCATTATCATAGAGAATGAAGAAGAGAAATTGCACGAAGCCTCCAACAACGTGCTGGTGTCCCCCGCGAAAATACCCATAAATTAAGATGGCGTCTGATACAGACTCTGGGATCACCGAAATATGAAAACCAAGCTCAGAAAGTCGATCCATTCATGCAAAATCTAAATTTGTCAGAACAAAAATCACAGACACATATCAGCCTTAGTGCCTTACCTCCTGAACAGCGACTGTGCTGCGTTTACAAAAGAGTCCTCGTCCTCCAGTTGAACCTTTCACCTGAGTGTCCTCAGACTTTTGACTCTTTTTCCTGTAGTTATACACGATAACACTCTCTATTAATGCCAAAAATGTGAAGGCAAAAGATACAATCAGGAACAGGTCAGCGGCTTTCACGTAGCTGACACGTGGCATGTTGGCATTGGTGTATTGAAGGAGGAAGACTTCTGTGAGAAGAGTTGTAATACCCAGGGCCCCGCGGTCACCAATCTCTCTTCGATCCATCCAAAATGGCAACCACGAGACAACCGTGCAAAGAATGCAGGGAAAGAAAATACGGATGACGTAATGACCTATTCTTCTTCGAACGTAGAAGGAGACATCGAGATACTCAAACCAGCCTGATAATTGTCAAACAAACAGAAGGAAGGACAATTCAAACAAGGTTTATTTGAGTCGTTCCCTTAATTTAAAAAATGTTTCTTACGACTATCCCAGTCTCTTTTCCCCTTTTGGTGTCAATTACTGTATTAAGCCGTTTCTCTCTACATTTTGTCTCCTTAGAAACGATTTTTGGTCGAGACAATGTGGATATGTTTCAGCTTAAAAAGGAAAATTTTGCGTAGTTTTAAAATAAACTTTTGAGATGAGTTTCTCCTCTACTGAATTTTTTAACGCTTATTTTCTTCTTCGCATATGTATGGGAATCCGAGTGGAACACGGATTATGGATCTAAATCATGAGTGGGATTCCGGCTTCCTTAATCTGTATTCCGCATTCCAAAGAACAGGATTCCGGAATGTAACAGCAAAAGTTTCCCAGTTTTCGCAATCCGGATTCCGTTGCATGGAGGCGATACTTCCATCTCAGCAAGTAGCTACCGCATTGCAAAAAAAGCCCTAGCTCCATACTAGTCTATATACGAATGATACGTGGGAGTTTACGCTGCTGGCTTTCCTAGCTTAAAATGTGCAATATGAGCCCGCCATACCCAGCATGTACTTGACTTTGCCACTTTCGAGCGTTTGATTCATGACGTAGAACTCTGCCATGTCTGTACTGTATAGTGTTGCATCTATCCACTTGTATCTGATCTGAGTGAGGTCAAAACCATCTGCGTGAAAAAAAGATAAATTATTCACAAAGCCTATGATTCTGTCCTAGGTTTTGTTCTGATCAACTTTTGCAGAAATCAACCTAGAACGTCGGCTGACTCCAGTGTGTTAAAGTATAAGTTCGACACCAGTTTCCCTAACCTTCTTCCGTAATCCATGAATATGTGCAGGGGGTTAGCAGCGGTTAGGGGGCCCTTTCTGCGTCTTCCATTTGTCTTAGAAAAAGAAATCGCAAAATCTGATAATAAAATTCATTTCCTCCTATCATTCTCCTGGAACTTCCTTATGGCGTCTGTAAACATTTTGTACGTGAGGTGCTTAGTGCTAATGAGTAAGAAAAAAATCTAACTTAACAACGATAGCCCTAACAAAGATTAAAAATTAAATTACATTGCAAACACGTTATGTAACGGCGGGTATTTATGCTAACTTAGGGCGCTTAGCATTTGCGACAATCCCGAAAAGTATTGTGGGTGGTTTTGAGTGCACTGTTCTTTAAAGAAATTTGAAAGAATGACACCAGGAGGTCACGGACATATGCTTGCGAGTGCTAAAGGAAAGCAACAAAAGTAGAAGCAGTTTATTGATCATATCTCATCAAGTAATACCTTTCGGGACTGTCGCGTGCACATTTTTTCCGACAATCTTTCTCGAAATAACTGTATGGCAGTACGTTTTTGTACGGCAGGCAGTGATAAGTTTTTGTGAAAATTTCGAAAATCTCCGCCCAGTTCTGAATTTTGTTACGTCTTCAGTAATAGCCTAAAAAAAAGTTAAATGTTACTCACAACTGAGGGCTCTAAAGAAAAATGTCTGCACATCCATCGGATAGTTTCTAAAATCCATAAATCCCATGGCATCAACAGTCACTCTTCAAAAAAAGAAATACACAACTCCATTTAATGGGGACTTCTTGGCGTAACGCCTATTGTGGAAAATTATCTGTCGTATGCCAGGAAAACTAGCAGATAAGGTAGTTTTTTTCAGGTGCTAACGTCATTTGAAATGATCAACATTTTGTAGACCCTTATCCCATCTACTCCGGGTATGGAATACTCCCTTATTTGAGGCCTACACCGGGATGTGCGGCTGAACAGGGTATAGTTTTGAGGGTCTTGAAGCGATCTTAAACAGAATGGGCAGGGCCGTAGCCAGGAAGAAACTACAACCGAGGCGAACACACGGTCCGTTGTACGAAATCAGCCTTATGAAATCTTCTAATATTATCAGTCTGATAAAAAAAAAATAAAAATCGACAGTATTTGATAAAATTTTACCGAGGCGAGTGCCTCGGTTCGCCTCATACTGGCTACGGCGGTGATGGGTGTATACAACTCCACTATTTGGTGTCTTGAATAGAGTGTCTTTTGGGGGTAGTGAATGGTCTACAAGTGTGCTACCACAGTAGAGGACCTTCTTATACATTACCTAACAGAGTAGAAGACATTTCCATCACCAAACAATACCACTGTCTTTGTCTCATCATGGACAGTAATTTTCTTGGAATTTTCGATGTATGTGTCCGGGAACCACAGTTTCTTTAAGATGTCTCCTTGAAGAATCAGAGTCCAGTTTTTGTCTCCGTAGGCCAGCCTCGGGTCCTTCCAAAACTGACGTAAATACAAGTCGCCTTTAAACTCCTGTTGAGAGGGTGGGAACGACTTTAGTGACTCTGAACCTGAGGCCCAGTTGCTCGAAGCCGATTGGCGCTAACCCGAGGTTCAAAGGCATTTTCTCAGATAATTTTCTCTTTCCTTTTTAGAGCATCTTATACAGCAAGTTGTAGAAAAAAGAATTTGCTTTAATTTTTAACATTCATTTCTGAATTTCAATTTCGTTCTAGCCCTGGGTTATTTACCTTTGTAGCTTTGAACAACCCGGCCCAGGGCTTTACAGCCCAGAATACGAATGACTGAGTTACAAGTAATGAGGCAAATCTGCAAAACAGCTAACCATCAAGATCGAAACGTTCTGTGGCCTCCGATAAAAGGGAAATATTACAAACTATCCGCGGAGTCCACTCAAAGCAGAGTAAATTATAAATATTTTATAGTGGAAGTACACTTAGTTGCTTTATCTAGTTTGCACGCTATCCACTCATCTTGAAAGTTAACCCAAATAGAACTTAACAATTTAAAAACCCCGAATGGAACGGCAAACCGGCGTACCAGCTAGCAGTAATCGAAAGTAGGATTCGAACCCTGGACCTCTGGATTGCGAGTGCGGACGAGTATGTTTAGAAACACTCGGTCACGTTTCAATCTCTTCGCCAAAAAATGTGCCTTTCATGAGTTTTGTGTTCAGGATTTCCAGTTCATTTGTTGACACAATTAAGCCCGGCTTGGTCTCATACGGTATCTGCAAGTCTACGTTAAAAACATAAATTGTAGATCTAGCTACCATGTTTTCTTCCACAATGTGGCTAATGGATAGGAAACCCATGGAGACGTAAAGCTGCACAGGTTCCACTCCATACATCGGCCTGAGCCGTTTGTCATAATTCACAAACATTTGGTCGAGTATGGCTGTCGCGTTCGGTGGTTCGTTCACAGGAGGCAGAGTGCCATCGGAAATGTCTACTTCACCAGCGCTGTAAACAGAAACAAAAGGTTGGTAGTCAACAGAATAGTTGTCACTTTAAACCTCAAATACCGAAAAAGAACAAAAATTGTTACTTAAGTAAAGTAATGCGCAATGTCATGTCGCAGAGGAGGGGCCGTGGTACCCATCGGCCGCTTGTGACGTCATTTAAAATGGCTGTCTAATCCAGGCCGGCGCTATCTGGGACTTTTACTAAAACTTCGTATGTATCTGAATAGGGTAAAAACCAACATTTTTCATGAATGATTTTTAAAGCATGTTGAAATAAAACATTCTGTTAATTTTTGAAACAGTTTTTATAAAAAGCTCGCGGAAAACTCGCATCTTTGCTATAAAATGGCATGAATTTATGACGCTAAAAAATTCTTAATTCTTCGCTAAAAGTTGTTCCAGAAAGTAGAAAGAAATTCTACTTTTTGCGACGCAGCTTTTCGCAACCTGCGGCAAACTGATTTGTTGCAAGACGGTGACAGAGCGTGGGTAGTAAAACGCGAACATCACTGTGCAGCAACATTGCAAAACAGGTCGCACGTTTTTGCTGCCCGTTGAACGATGCAACGCAAAATTCACGTATTCGTCTACCGCAGTTTTGGACAATTTAGTCTCTTGAATAATTATGCTCTTAGATATTTGCTGTGTTACCAGTGCCAAAATTATGACAGTTTCTAGAGACAACGCTAACATACATAGTATTATATAACTTCTTGTGTTTTCCTCATGCCGCTGTTAAGGTGATGTTACACGGTACGATTCGCAACCACGATTTTCAGCGCAACACATTGTTGCAATGTTGGAACAATGTTGTAGCCATTGGAAACAATACCGCAACAATGTTGCAACGCTGTGTTGCGCTAAAAATCGTCGTTGCGAATCTATGCGTGTAACATCCTTTACCAAACTACTCGGTCTAGCGAAAGACATTCTTCTTCCAAGCTAAACAAAATTTATCAATAAAAGATGTGGATTTTTCTAATATGTTGGCATAGATGTTATGATAGGGGCTCAGCTGTATTTCTGTTGCAGCTATAAAACAACTCAGTAATGGGATTATTTTGAACCTTTTTCTTATGTTCATTAATTTCCAAAGGTTCTTGGATACCGCGGTAGAAAATTGTTCATTCCAAATCTTTTGATAACACGAAAGCTTTACGGACCGCCTATTAGTATTTGAACAACAATTCAGATAGTAGTTATCGTGTATAAAAACACTTAACCAAAAGATAAGCACCATATTTTTCCAACACTAAATATTTACAAATTGTTTAACCGATTCAAACGAAAATGCAGCTTAAATATAAACTGCTCTTGGTTAACCAGTGTCGCCTAACATGGACGAATAGTAGATATCGAAATTGCAATTTAAAAGTTGCTTCTAGTTAAAACAGATAACCCATTTTCTTAGTCTTCTCTTTAAGTCTTAAAATTAATTTAATTTTTAAATTAAAGATTTATAATTTATATGGGAAGTCTTAATCTCGTGCTGCTTTCATAATTGCCTTATTTTTGTTTAGTTCTATACCGAAATTAATCAACGGAAAAGCCAGCAGCACGATTACAGTGTCGAGGCAAATGAAAGTTTTTTTTTTATTGTTCAATACCAAACAACTGATAATTCAAAAAAGCAGTATTTTTAATGTAAAAACTATATTTAAATACAGCGATTTTTTATGTAACGTTATTACATTAAACTGGTCAATAGTCTAAGTGAAAACACACCTGCCGCGGAAAGCAGACACAATTTACATTTTTCAGATCATTTTTTATTCAACATGCTGAGAGAGACTACGGACTGTAACAAGTAAATATTTTCACCGAATCTTTAGGCTGAAAGACTGAATCTTCAGTATTTTGAAAAATGGAATTTTGCTGTTGTTTTTTGCTTTCTTGCACACAAATTGCTTTGCTACTGGACTATACATCCCCATTTTAATTTAAAACTTCTGGGAGAACAGACATTTTGTAACGTACCCGCAATATGGCGATTCAGTGATTTCTTGGGTCCGAACATGCAAACAATTGCAGATGTACTGTAACTAGTACCGTTCACAATATTTTTCCTCTTTATCTACATTCTCACTGTCTTATCAAAAGTCCGAAGTTGGACATCTAGCTTGATGAGTGTAATGGTGTAAAAAAATTGAGGCCGCAGAAACAGCTGCCTTTACTTTAGTCATAAGGGTTTAACATTCAACCAAGAATTTGTTGTACAAACCCAAACAAAGTACGTTAGCGCAGAACAAATCAGGTTCCTTTCTCAGGATCGAGATGTTCTCGAAAGTAACCTGATTGTTTTGTTTTGATATTAGAAGTACCAATTTTTACACCACTGAATAGCTTTGGCGCAAATATATCACTAAACAGGTGCTGAATATAAATTTGGTTTAGGACCTCTTCAAATATATGAACCGTATTGACTACGATGAAAACTTTCATATAGTCTTTTTTTTAAAACAATTCATATTGTCCTCTTTGGAAGGAAATTATGGTAAAGGGACACCTCTGTCATATAAAGAGGTCCCAATCAGGAAGCTACATCAAGAACAAAATCGAAGGATACTGAACTTAGTTGTTATTCACCGTTCTCCTTTAACTTTTTCCTGGTAAGAAAATTCAATATTTTGAGATGGAGTCTTTTTTGATCAGTTCTAACAAAGAAAGGGGTGCAAAGTGAAGAATCTCATATGGTTTAGATAGAATAATTTCAAGGAAAATGCTTGAAAAGTTATTGCTTACCTTTTTGTCTCCTCGCTTGCCTTAATCGCATTCGACGTGAGTAACAATATAAGTTCGATCACAAACCCTTTCATATTCGAAACCCAGTTGGCGGATTAGAGCACTTTTTTTCAAAAAAATGAGACAAATTTTATGCCTGCCTTTGCATGATGAGCCAGTGCGGTGCGGTAACACAGTGAGAGAACAAATTGCTAAATAAATAAATAAATAATTTATTCTGTTCCAATGTCCTACTGGATGCACGAGTATTTGTTGAGTGGCAAAGAATTCGTTAAACACTCCTTTCGGGTTGACAAGGGAAAATGAAGAACAATTATTATACCAAAAAAAAAAAGACTTTGGAAAATGATATTCCAGTCCAGTGTTTCAGACCAAAACTATTCTTGCAGTTGATGCATTTAAAAACTTAAAAACAAAAATGCTTTGCTATTGATCAATGATGAAATTTTCTGGAAAACTGTTGTGAATATGGACACCAGACAAAGTTGGACATTTATCAGCATGCTTATTCTTTTATATTTGCGGACAAGTATTCTTTTGTTTTAATCCAGCTGAAAATTCGGCATAGTAAAGAGCTGTGATTTCGTTTAAAATTGCAAAGCAACTTAGTGATTGTAGTCAGTTGACCACTTTGGGCATTTTACATTTCAAAACCAAAGGTATGCTTAATAGATTTTAGTTATCTAGTTAAATGAGTCAAAATTGCAAGACGATTATAAGTTTTGTTAAACATGTAACCTTAAATTTGCATAAATTATGTGCTCCAGGGTCACCAATTAGATGAAATTTATGAAAATAATAATTTAAAGGCTTTGCAGCAATTTGGAAAAAATAAAAACTTGAGTGAATAAGGTAACATTGGTCCAGCCTTTCCTCGTTTCCATCGTAGCATCGTCCTTGACCGAACAAACTCTTTTCAGCGTTTAAAGTAGATTACATCTCATGCAATGATGAGGGCCGAAACTCAAGCTGAATTTGAATATGAATCATCTGAATACGAATATGAATCATCAGCAGGCGTTCTGCCAATGAATCCTGATGAACCTGTCTCACTTCTCACATCTGCCTTATCTAATGCAAATGAGCGAGAAAAAATAGATTGTCCTTATTAGCATTAAATTTGGCACATGTGAAATGCCTAAAACGGCTAAATGTGGTAGACTTTAAAATGCAATTTCATAAATTTGCTTGTGAGCAATAGATCATTTGACCAGTATTAACAATTTTATGTTCATCATCATCATCATCATCATCATGTCTCATCATGTCTCATAAGGCCTCCACGCTGTCTGACCAACATTTTCTGTCATATGCAACCGCTTTTGAAAACTGATCAAACCGGATGAAAACTGCTATCTGCCTAGCCTGCGAAAACATCCTTTTCTCCCCGCTCTTCGCCGATGGGGACGTTTCGCGCGGAGGAACGTCTGCGACTCAGCGACAGAAATTCCATACTGATGACGCAATCCAATGTTTACATTATAAATCCAGTAGTCATGGAGTTCCAACTACAAATTCGTCCAATTTTACGTGTCTTCTGAACGATTTTGGTAAAGTGTTGTGTTTATCTGCCAACGAGCTCCAGCAAAACTCAAGTGCTTCTTCTAGAGAAGACTATATTCCACAAATATTGACTGTTTTGTTAGAGATTCTTCGCGTTTACATTTGACCTTTGTGGCCTTTTGTCTTTTGTCTGTCATTCGTAAACAATAGCTAACAAAATCTAACTACTCCGTCGACCAATCAGCGCTTCTGACCAGATTCCGGACAGATTTTACGTCATCAGTATGGAATTTCTGTCGCTGAGTCGCAGACGTTCCTCCTCGCGAAACGTCCCCAACGGCGAAGAGCGAGGAGAAACGGATGTTTTCGCAGGCTACTATCTGCCAGCCCTTTCGCCAAATTTGCCAAGGAGGCAACGGAAGCTGGGAACTTCACATCAATGTTTTAAAATCTGAAATATTTTGAAGGAGGCAAGTGTTGGATTTATTGATCTTTATTGACACGTGATATGAAGAATTAGGCAGATCTTGGAGTGTGTTATCCGCCTCGGCTTTCGGCCTTGGCGCAAGATCTTGCTTGAATGTTTTAATTGAAAATATCCTTGGCAAAACCTATGGACAAAGTTTTCAACATCTTGCCAGCAAGAACCCTGCTTCTCCATATCATTCGAGAGCCGAAGCTTACCTCAATTGATGTAAAGTTCCCCTCTTCATTTGTGGTTAAAATTTGCGATATTTTATCGGTATAATTTGGTGTTGTATAAATTGTAGGCAGGGCTCTTTAATTTCTATACTGTTTGCTTGGTGACAAAAAATACTAGAGATATGACAAGTCTGTCATTTTATAGTGTTAGGCTCAAAGACTGCCAAATCGAAATTAGTAGCTGAGGGACTACGCCTTGTCTGTCTCCACCTCACCAAGTATTACTCCCTCATTGGCAGTCCAACATGCTTTTGTTTGGTCAGTATTCGCCGCAAGAAAGTAATATTTTCCGATCTCTAGTTCGTCACACGAGAATTCTTTCCCTTCCACATTCTTACAATTATTAACTAATCACTGCTGTTGATATTGGTTGGAAAAAAAATTTCCATCCGCTGAGAACAAAAAGTATCCTCTGTAAAGTGCGAGAGTTAGGTACTGAATTCCAAGATCAATGTCAAAACGTGTTTCGTGAGACGGTGAGCGTTATCAGTCTTGGCCTTTGACCTTGATTATTCCTAATATCACAGAAGCCTCATCCACTCATTGTTTATAATTTGAATTGTGTCGCTTTTCAAAGTGTCCTTGGCAAATAGGGAACTTCTATTTAGACACATCGGTTCTTTTATCGTGTTATTATCGAACGAGAAAGACATTTATATTCTTTTGTAAAGCTGAAACAAATTTCTTCCGCGAGAAACTTTTCACTTAAAGTTCTACTAGAATATACCATGATTACAATTGTCATTGTTTTTAGTAAAACAGTTTCTCATTCTAAGAGAGGCCACATTCGACAGTTTTAGAAAAAAATGTCCGTAACGGTTTGAAGTCGTTCTGATTTACATTTGATTTATGACGTGAAGTGCAACAAAATTTTGAAATTTACTGGGGTTGATCTGCATAAAGTCGTGCATTTATTGAGTGGCACAGGGTACTTAGGATTATATAAGGCGTTCCGCTAACTTTGAATGCAAAAACAAGGGAACGAACGATCGGGACACTCCGTATACGCAGGACTTTGTCGCGTATCCTCGCTACAAAAAGGACAACAATTATTATTAGTTAGCTGAAGATTAAGACATTTCTTTCCATACCTAGTTCGACTGATTTTATAACATTTGTATCATTTCCCAAGCGTATCTGAAAAGGATCAAGACTGCTTGAACCACGATGATTGTTCTCGCTATGTATTTTTCCCTGTTGGTGTCCAAAGGAGTTTCAGTGCTAACTTGCGGTTTAAATACCATTGGGAACATGAGGTTTGTACTTACACACAGTTCAAGTTTATGCTTTTTTCAAAGTTTATTTTTCTAATTGTCTTTGGATATGCTATATGCTTATGAATGAAACGGAGTCATTTGTTACAACAAAGAAAATAAGAATGAGCATGAATCACATGAGCAGGCAAGGAAAGGCATAAAACAATAAGTTGATGTAACTTCACTTGCTTTTTTTTAAAAAAAACGATGAGCTTCTTTTCGATGAAAATTCTTCGTGTTGGTGTTTTCATTTTTTTTTTCAGTGAGTGGTTATCAATAGAGGAACTTCCACCGGTAATTGAACCTCGAAATGCTTCGGAGATTTTAAACAAACTTTTGAAGAATTACGACAAAAGGCTGAGACCCGGACATGCAGGTATCATTCTTATCTTCCTGTTTTATTCCCTTCATTAAATAAGCTGTCTGTTTCTCAAACTCACTAACAGTAATTGAGGGGCAAAATGAAATTTAAAAAAAAAGGTTAAATTTTTAAGAATCTTGAATATTGAAAAAGAGATCAATTTAAAGATAGTTATCATTTTAAGCTGGCAGACACCTCGTGTTTAAAACTTCATTTATCACTTGGAAATCAACCGGAACAAGCCCAGTCAACCACGCTTTGGTTTCAGAATGTCTTTCAACGAAACACTGCGCCAAACACTGTATACCTAATTTTCGTTCCGCGAGAATTAGCGACACGAAATTTAATGCCCGTATGTTCTAATAAACTTAAATGTGCGCTTTTAGTCGTAGACATAAGATCACTTCCATTTTCAATGCGAGGCTAAGTGCGAAGCCATTGATAAGAAAATAAGTTTTATTTTCATGCAAATAAAACTCATTTTCACAACAAAGATTTTACACGTAGCCCCGCCGTTTTAAAAGTGAGAGTTTTTGGACCTCGGATATGGGCTATTCTGCACTATACGCCACTTGCACATCCCCCATAATACACCATATTTGCCCCCACAAAATTTTGAATAAGCATCGTTTTCGAATTCTCTTGGGACAACTGTAATACCCAGTGGAAATGAAAAACGGTTATGTGAAATTTGGCGGGGGGTGGGCAAATAAGGTGCATTATGGGAGATGTGCAAGTGGCGTATAAAAGATACGTAGTACAGAGTATGACGCACCCTTCACTTTCTATTGTCGAAAAAGATAATGCTGTTAGTATCTCTTTTGTTATTATATACAGGCACACTTCTTCTCCTTTGAGATATGAAGGGGAGGAAGTCACGTACGGGCGATTTTGTCACATATTTAATTCGCCATGCAGGTGCTTCGCTGCGCGCTCGAGAGCTCCGCCAATTTTTTTTTTTTTTCAGAACGACCAGTTGATATTGGGATAAATATTGCAGTGCTGACAATTTCAGATATTGAGGAAGAAAACATGGTAAGCCATGCGTCATTTGCATGGCTCATGAATGGTTGTGTACATACTGTTAGGTAGTTGTGTCAGTGGCTCATTTATAGTTTAATTTCTCAGTAAAGGTTCCAACTCGCACCAAAAGGGTCTTCCGTGAGCTAAATTGTTTCCTTATAGTAGCACTTTCCTATTTTTTTAACTGTGTTGTATCAAAGCTGTTTTTTTAAAGTATTTTTTTACCACTCAATTTCAAAATTTCACTTGAGGATTAAACTTAAACTGTTGCCATGTTGTGGTTCATGAGCTACCCAAGGCATCAAAAAACATGGTAACACATGATAATGCTATACTTTACATTTAGAAATTCACAGTAGATATGTACATGAGGCAATTATGGTTCGATAGAAGACTGGCATTTGGCAATGGAAGAACCGCCCTCGTTTTGCAGTACGAGGTCCTGAACAAGTTATGGCTTCCAGATACGTACTTTGAAAACAGCGTTAAGACCTCTGGACAAAAAGAAACAATGGCGGTGTTGCTGTATGGAAACGGTTCCATTTTTTACACCCAGAGGTAAACTGATTCTTAATAAGGGCGCGATGCCCTCTATTAGCGGATTGAAAGGTCTGTCTGTATGTGTCAACGTCGTTTCCAAGAATACAAAGTTAATTTGGCAAAACTTGAACAGTGCTGAAACAAAAAAAAAATTCGACAAAGACAAGTATCGGGCAAGGATGGCGCAGTGGTGAGAGTACTCTCCTCCCACCGATGTCGCCCGGGTTCAAATCCCGGCGTCGACTCCATATGTGGGTTGAGTTTGTTGTTGGTTCTCTCCTTTGCTCCGAGAGGTTTTTCTCCGGGTACTCCGGTTTTCCCCTCTCCTCAAAAACCAACACTTCCAAATTCCAATTCGATCTGGAACACACGGACACGTTTAAACGAGTTCATATGAACTCTTAAGTGCTTCGTGGGTAAAAAAGCAATTTTTTTTATCAATAATAAGTCACGCCAGAAGCATGTAACCCCGTTATATACTTATAGTCACGCGTCCGTTTTGCACACCCTGTTGTATATTGTTGCGTTTCGTTGGGAGTTGTTGCCAAAGTTTGAAACTACGCCAACAATGTTGGGAGTTGTTGCATCCGTTTGCACGACGAATTGGTAACGTGCAATCCTGTAATCTCGATGGTTATTTTTGGTATCCCACCTTCCGGGCATAATAGTTTTCAATCCCGAATCTCGTCCCGTTTTTGCTTAAAAATCCCGAGTCCCGAGTTTTCAAATAAGGAAAATCCCGTTTCCCGAAAAACCTATTAGGGGCCGTCAACAAGGGATGTACGCTATCAGTTTAAGGATCTGTTCTTTGCATGTAATCATTTGTTTAAGGGTGACGGTCATCGCGAGGACTTTGATGAATTTCCAGGCCTTCCCTATGGACAAGCAGACATTCAGTCTGACTGCTTCATCTTGTAAGTACTTACGCCAGCAAAAGTTATAATTACCCCCCGCCCCCCGCCCACCAAACCTCTCACCACCCAAAGGAGTGGTTACGCTATGTGAGTACCACCCAACAGAGTATTGTGTCGACCCGTTTTGTACTAAGAATGGGTATGGTATGTATTTTATACATTGGAACGGTTACCGCAAAATGAACAAATGGGGCCGGGTATTAATCTATGATTTTGGAATGGAAAAGGATCAAGTTTTAAGTCACGTTCAGGTAGAGTTAGGTCTGCAAGGATAGAAAAAGTTGAACAAGGTAGATTGAAAAAAGGATTTGTTGGTCTAGAGACGCTAAACGGCCTTCAGAAGATTCCCTTGCACCTTGCGCAATGTTAAGTGTCGATGACTATATTTTTCTTTGTAGATGGTAGAGGAAACAGCCAACTGCGATACAGAAAAATACAGGTGAACATGTTGAACAAAGCTCAAGAGATGGCCGATTTTGTGATCATGAATCAAAGTGCAACAATCACTTCACAAAAGTACATATCAGGTATAAATTGTTCCCTACTTTGGTAACGTGTGTCAGGAGTATTCCTTAGCATTGTAAAACACGCTATGCATTAAGCACCGCCAGATGGACTGGTTATACAGTTATTTTTCAGACCCCTCCAGACGGCGATAAGTGAAATAAAAGTCGACGCAAATCCCACTTCTTACATCGGCTGTGGTTGGATAAAATACTCGTTCGGGTGTGAAATATTCAGTAATTCTTGAAAATAATTCAAACCTGAATTTTCTCCCCACATAGGGTAGTCTAGATTACGGAAGATGGGAAAATTTTGCTTGTGGAATCCCAGAGTCCAGATCTTTGGAATCCGGAATCTCGGATCCAGATTTCACTCACTAAGAATCCTGATCCAGAATCCAAGAATGTCTTGGATACATACATACATACTTTACTGAGACTGCCTTCAACAGGGCTTTTCAGTCACAATTAAGGATTAGAGCGGGAGACCTTTATGGTCATTTAAAACAGCGAGCATTTGGTTATAAATTTTGCGAGGATCCGATCGCCTTCACAGTATTGATTACTTTTGTTTTGCTGTTCATGAATCATTTGAGCGATTTTCGTATGACCTTGAAAATTGGTTTCGGCAAGTGTTCCTTACTCGTTTTATCAGCAAATGAGTGAAAAGATCAAAACATGGCCTCTTCGTTTTCCCGCCAAAGAAAACCCTATTTAAATATGGAGAGGGCATTGTTAGATTGGCCATTTGTGTTGCAGTATGACGTCAAAGCGAAGTATCTATTGATTTCTAGAAAGTTCTCGGGCACGAAGTTTTTTCAGCCGAGCGTTCGCTAACCAACCAAAACCCACGCGGGTTTGTATCCGTTCGATTAATCAATCAATTCGCTCTATTTCCGTTCGTTTGCTGTTTCTGTTTTGTTCGCGCGTTTTCATTTCAAGGTCAGACGAAAATCGCTCTATTAGCTGGATATCAAACCCGTCTCCACGGAAAATGAAGTTGGCAAGTTGCCGTTTTGAATTTGAGTCTTGGAACTTGAATACTTTGACTTTAATAATAATATTGGTTATTTTAAAATCGAGTGTAGTTACTAAACATCATTCAATCTGGCACCATTAGAAATGACCATATCTCCGTTCCGATAAGTATCTAAGAACTCAGTTTGAGTTCAAGGTTGTCAACTTCTTTGTCTTTCGCGTGTCAAAACCCTATTAGAATGTAATCTAATCATTGTAACTACCCAGCTCGTTTAGTATTTGCTATTCTGAGTAGGTTTTTGCCTGATCTACTTTAATTTATTATGTTTTTTGTAAACGGTTTTTAAATTGGCATATAAGTTGGCTGGTTGGTTCTTGTTGTAGTTGTTGTTCTTTAAATTGATTTATTAATATAACAAATGTGATCATTCCAGAAAGACGGTCAAGGCCAAAACCTGATCTGTCTACCTTTGCTACAGGTTGTTTCGACATGGTGAAAATCTCCTTCATTGCGAAGAGACGGGTTGGTTATTACTTCATAAATGTCTATTTTCCGGGCACTCTCTGCACTGTGGTTTCATGGCTGGCCTTCTGGATGGACCCAGAAAACATCGGGGACAGGGGAACTGTTGGTATTACCTCTCTGCTAACTCAGATGTTCTTGGTGCAAAGCGTTAATGAGCATATGCCGCATGTCAATTACGTGAAGGCCACTGACCTGTTTTTAATTGTCTCGTTTGTGTTCTCCTTTATAACGCTTCTAGAAAGCATCACAGTTTATAGGGCCGCCAAAGGAGGAAAAATGGAGATGAATGCTTCGCCTCAAAATGAAAGGGTATGGGCTTACTTTGCACTTTCAAATGAAATCCAAAATTGTTTGACATTCATGTCGATAAGGGTTCGATTTCTGTTTCGAGCTTCGCTTCGAAACAGAAATCGGGCCGAAATCACCCTGTCTGGAGCCCAAGGCCACATCCACTAACATGACGCGATGGACGTACGGATGATTGTTAGAACCGAAATTTCTTGGATGCGTAGATAACCAAATTTTCTCACCCATGGTGCACCGCTGCGCGCGCCTCGCGCACGCAAGACCTCCGCTATTGGTATCCTCATAAGTAGTTATTACAAAGCCTGGGAATCCAGGTTTTCTTAGGCGCCTTTTAGTAAAATAAAGGTGATTAGTTCCGTATTTTTTCACCTTGAAAACAAGTAACTCTGTTGTTTTACTGCTAAACAGGAGGACAAAACTGAGGCAAATCAAAACAGTGAGGCGAGTGTTACTGTCGCTGACAGGAAGAACAGCATCTCGATGATTCTTGACCCTACACGGGCTAAAGGCACTTCAGAGATAAAAGAAAAGAAAAAGAAGAATGCGGACGACTTTATCGACAGGATATCAAGAGTACTTTTCCCGACTGCCTACGTAGCTTTTTTAGTTTGTTATTTCACGACATATACGGCTTAAATAAGGGCAACATGGGGTTGTCTTTTTGAGCGTTAATGGTAGTTAGTGCTTACACACGCTAAGTGGGTCCATAGATGACAAGCGTAAGTTCGTTATTGTTAGTGTCAATTTGTAAACTAGTAGTTACTGTTAGCCAATTTGTAAGCACCGTTTAGCGTATTGTTTGTAATCTGCTGTTTGTTACTAATAAAAAATATAAAAAATAAGCACGCGCGCATCTGAAAGCCCGTTTCTAAAATACCTTGGCGGTGACGTCATCAAATTTAGCCCTCGCGCAAGACTTATACAAACAGTTGTCGGTGAAAACAAATCGGAAGAAGTGGCGGAATATTTGAATTTTTTTTTCTTACACAATTCTTCCAGAAAATGATGGATGCCCGCGTTCAAACAATGTTGTCTCAGTAGCAGCTTTTAAGCTGCCTAAAAGCGTCTTGTTGAAGTGCTGGGTTTTCAAGGTAGCAGTTGTACGGAGTTGTTTGCTCCCAAGTATGAACCACTCGACTCGCTTAAAATTGAGATTGAAATACGGACGATCAATAAAGGTGAGAGGTACTGAATAAGTGTTTGAAGTGAAAAAAAATTATATGCTGGATTAAACCTGCTATTAAGTATATTTTGAATAAACTTTCAATAGATTTGAACACTCGTAATTGCTTTTCTCGCTTGCTGAAATTAAGAATCACGTTTACGGCCAGCAAACTGACTGCGATCGATTTCTTGCTATAGCTTCGCAAATTCGAATGAGAAACCATTGATATTTCTGTACATAATTTATTTATATTTGTGTGTACCTTTAAAAACCGCATTTCAGTAATAATTGGTACTATACATTTTGTCGAAAAAAAAATGGATGAAATGCTTTTTCATTCAGAAAACTTCCCCTTCTCTAGGCACTTTTTCTTGTGAACAAGCAAATGTGGTCTGAGTTTCGCTAAACATACTTCAGCTGCTGTCTCCTCCACGGAGGCCTCTTTGATTCAGTTTTACTTTTTTATTGGAGTACCCAGCGGAAGCTAATCTGCAGAGGAGAGAGGTTCAGCTCTGCTTACGTCGGGATATGAAACTCAACACTTATACCCTGACGCTTGAACTAATAGCCTAGTTTTCAATTACAAAAATCACATTAAGATTCATGGATGAATAATTCATTTCTTTCGTTTTATTCTCCTCGGTCTCGAAGCCAAGTATGAACTTTGAATTCGTAACTGCCGTAAATGTTCTGTTGTTAATTGCAGGAGGCGGGTCTTAGATCAAACTAACTAATGGTCTTGTTTTTATAAATTTGTGTGCTCTTTCCGCAGCTCAGTGGGTAGACCACCCGCTAAGGAAAGAATAATGCATATATATGACCGATAACACATTAGAATTGTTTAAATATAAAACTGGTGGCATCATTTAACACGTTTTTACGACTTGCAAATTAAATAGCTTAGAAAATAGACGATATAAAATGGCCGCGTGAAAATGAGAAATTTCTAGCAGTGGCCAAGTAATGTTCTATCTATTATATGAAACTACCAAACCTTTTCACTTTTTTTGCTGCGAAAGGCGCGATTTATTATTATGTAACCTATGGCAATGGCGATCTTTTCACGTGTGACGATACTATGAACGCGTCATTTTCAGTCCTCACGTATGAAGATACCATGGGGCGCGATCCATTCAACCAGAATTCCAACCGGTCCGACCGCGAAAAGTGGTCCACCTCAAAAGGTGGACCCGTTTTTTCGAAACTTTTCCGGTTGGACCGAACCGATCCATTGAGTTTTGGACGGAAATTTCCGGACATTTTGGTTGAATGGATCGCGCCCCATTCTTTCGCGCGAAAGCTCACCTGGGATTTCATTGGTGTCATGTAACAAATAAATGCTTTCTACCTAAAAGACCTGTAGTGCGACATGTAAGTTAGGATTGTAAATATGACAAGTTTCTTAGTCTATTTGATGGCGTTTCCTTAGTAACAGAGAAATACATGTAACCTTTCTATATCAAACCATTTTACATTTAGAAAAGGCAATCACGACCAACGTGCTTTTGCTGTTCAAAGCCTCTCAAGCAAGTAAGTAGTATATTCCGATACGTATATTCTTTGTTTTCCATTTTCTTTAGTTATATCAGCTGGTCACTGTTAAATATAAGCCATGAACAGCGCTCTTAATTTGCTGAAACCGCAAACTGCTTCTTGCAGAGATGTTTTAAATTAAACATGATTTCCCCCTCTTCTTTCTATTCACGTAATTACAACCTGATTTAATGATAATCCTAAAATTCTGGGACAGTGGACTGATGTTCAGACGGATAATTTTCGGGCACATTTTTCACTCTTAAAGTTTTTTGTGTTTTTCTCACCGTTTTGGCTGACTGTTCATACAATTCTTCATCCAAACCTTAATGTATGAAGATTCACCCACACCGACTGCGGGGGAAACATTTGTCACTGTTATTTTGTAAAAGAGTAGATTATTTAGACTACTACGAGGGCATCTCACCTGGAATCTGCAGAAGAACTAAAAGTAATTTTAGCTTTACATGACGCACCAAGGGCCGAATCACACGAAGACAAAAGAAAAATATATTTTTCGTTCTATCATTTTAAACTAAGGTGCATTTCAAAGTAGGTACTATAAGGACACATTAGTTGCACTGAATGAAACGTCGCATGTAGTATTGTAGGGAGAAAGTGTTAACATGTGATTTACGTGTTGTGAATTAAATTTAATTAAATTATTTCCCCCATATCCATCTTAGGTGGCAGGTGGTTTTACTAAACAAAAACATGCATTTAAGCCGGCTCTGCTTGGTCCTGACAATAAAGAATAAAGTCATTATTCGAGTCTGTTTTAACCACATACCTGATTAATTGACAGGTGCTGGATATAGGCGTTGAAATGACGGCCATTTACTCAGATTAAAACTCGGGTGTGGAGAAAAAAAAACATAGTTTAAGTAATGATTAACAGGACTGAGTAGAGTACAATCCTCAGGGAGTAATCAGGCAAATAATTTCTAATCGACTCAAAATGATGAGCTGTCCACAAGCACGACAGACCACACTGGCTGACAGCAAAGATATCATAGAAAGGTGAAATTAAATGTTTGAACAAGATAACACCCGTAAATTTTAGTTAACTTTGTTAAATTCAGTGCGCCACGAATTTTGTGGGTAGTGTACATATGCGTGTCTTTTTCACACCTACTAGTTCTAACATTTTTGTTCAGTTAACTATATCTAATCACGAAGTTTTTCTCAACACGAAGCTCAACTAATTTGATTCTATTCATATTATGTCGCAGGCGGCTTTTGTAAGACCATTAGGTTTGAAAAGTACCTAAAAATGATCAAGAATACAACCGCGATGGTTCTTCAAGTTGTATGTGTTGCTCTGATGGTGTCTACAGAAATTTCAGTGTTGGCATGCAGTTTGAATACAAGGGGGAACATAAGGTAAATTTGAATCCGGTTCAAGCTTATTCTTTGGTCAATAAATCAACTTTGGGTGTTCTCATCTGAATGACCTTTCTTTCTAGTGAGAGGTTAACAATAGAGGAAATGCCGCCAGTATTAGAACCTCAAAATGCTTCGGCCATTTTAAAGAAACTTTTGAGCAATTACGACAAAAGGCTGAGACCCGGACATGCAGGTAATTTTTTGTGTTTTCCTGTTTTTGTTGCCTTTGTTAAAATGAGACCATGTTCATCCTTACTTGTCACGAAAATTATTTCCTTTAACCGCGAAAATTAGTACCATAATGTACCGGACAGATTTAGCGAAGAGTGTTTTGTTTTTGCCTTTTGCCAAAATCACCTTTTTTTCTCTCAGACTGACCTTTTTTTTTTTTTTCAGAACGACCACTTGATATTGCGATAGACATTGGAGTGCTGTCCATTTCAAATATTGAGGAAGAAAACATGGTAAGCTAGTCTTCAATTTAGTAGCCTGAGTCGTAGACACCCTACACTGCCGGTATAGACTACATCAGTGGTTTGATGCGTGAGCCGATGTAACGTAGGCTACACGATTTTTTGCAGTTTATTTCTTTATAAAATTTAGGTACTCTTGTATTCTTCACTTGGTTCGACCACCTGCATGGAATCCAAGACAGTCTTAGATTCCATACCTGGAATCCAGCCTTTGTCTGTGGAATTTAGATTCTAGATTCCAATCGTTAGTGGGATTCTAGATCCCTTGAGCTGTATTCCGGATTCCAGAGCCCGGGATTTCAGATTCCACAAACAAAAATTTCCTGCATTTCCTAACATGGTGCAAATGGTTACAGTGCAGCACTTGATAACTAACAAAGCATTCTTACTCGTACTTAGAAATTCACAGTGGATATGTTCATGAGGCAATTGTGGTTCGACAGCAGACTGGCGTTTGGCAATGGAAGCAACGCCCTTGTGCTGCAGCAAGATGTCCTTGATAAGTTATGGCTACCTGATACGTACTTCGAAAACAGTGTAAAGACCACTGTGCAAAAAGAAACAATGACGGTGATACTAACTGGAGATGGTTTGCTTGCTTATTCCAAGAGGTAATTTGGATCTTTAAGGGAAAAAAAGTTACGCTGACACTTTTGGATAAGTGTGGTACTCGAGTAGTCATTTGAAATGTCGCTGCCAACAAAAAGTGGTTTCGGCGACAACTTTGCCAAAGAACTGGGGCTGAATCAAACTATTCGACACAGAAGACCCAATCATCATTTTAAAGCAATTTAAAGTAATTAATTTGTTGGAAGAAGGAGAATTCTTATACCAGAGCTCCGAGCTCCAGGTTAGAATCGAACTCACGACCCTCCGAGTTCTAGCTCGGACGCTCTAACCACTGAGTTACTGGAAACTCTGTGGAGAGAAATTTAGTTATGATAAGATAAAGATTTCAAGAATAACTGTCCACTGAACACATGAGTGTACAAACAAAGGATGTACAATCAGTTTAATAAACTGTTTCTTTGTCTTTAAGCTTGTAATTTTTCGTTTAAGGGTAAAGGTCATCGCCAGGACGTCGATGAATTTCCACGCCTTTCCCATGGACAAGCAAACATTCAGATTGGATGTTGCATCATGTAAGCATTCGTAGCTTATTAGGAGGCATGTTAAGACATGGGTCACATCATAACTTGCATAATTTTGAGATGAAACGGATTGTTTTGATCAGTTGTCGTGAAACTTGGCAAACAGTTTTAGCTCGGTGACCTTAACAATAGGACTATTTATCCGAGGAAAAATAAGACGCGTCTTACTTTAGTCTCCTTCGCAGCCAGTCTTACATAGGACGCGTCTTAAATAAGACGCGAACTTTCCTGTTCTTAGATAAGACGCGTCTTCGCTAAGACAAGAAAAACTTCGTATAAATGACCTTCGCGTCTTAAAAAAGACGCGAACGCATAGTACGCATACGTTAATTTTTGGCGCACCACGTTGGATTGCCGTTGCTACGGGCAACATTTACATGAAAACGAGTCAAGAACAGAAATAAGACGCGAACCATTTATACGAGCTGTTCTTGTCTTAGATAAGACATGCTCGTATAAATGGTACAGTTTGCGTCTTATTTAAGACGCGTCTTATGTAACACGTGTCGTATTTTTCCTCGTATAAATGGCCCTAACATGTGACACATTCCTTGTTGAAATATTAGTCACGTGACCTGCAAATGATCGCTAACTTTCAAAGTGTTCAAATTAAAACGGTGGAAAGGAAATGAAAGAGTAGGCACCAGTGTTTTTCCCATGGCCTGGATATTATGAAACAGCCCTACATGTATGCCTAAGTGGAGCAAGGATTACGAAATAAAGAAAAACAGGTCACTTGACTTTTAAAAGACTTAAATAACTCTTATTTACAATCCAGACAGTTTCGCTGACAATTTGATGACAAGTATTTTTAGGCTGAAGTTTAAAAACCTTGCTCCCTTTGAGAAAACAGGTTTTATGAAGTTATGGTCCAAGGAATGTCACGTGATACTTGGGAAGAATTTTCCAAAACTATTTTAGTGAGATAAGTCTTATCATATCTTTGTGGAACCCTTTACTTGGACCCTTCTGCGTCACTGAAAAAGGTTATTTGCATTCTCTGTGGGGGGTCTTTTTAGCCTTTCAACCCATGCCTTAACTTAACTCATCGACTACCTATTTTTTCTTTGCAGACGGATTTGAAACCAGCCAACTGCGCTACAGACGTATACATGTGCATATGTTGAACGAAGCCTATGAGATGTCAGATTTTGTGATCATCAATCAAAGTACAACAATCGGTACCACAAAATACTTCCTTGGTATGAAACAGTCTCATGTCATCATAGTTTGGTAAACAAGTGTCAGAAAAATGTAGCAATGTCAAATCAGCGGTACATCGAAAGCGCGAGAAGGGGCGCTTTAAACTCTCTTTGGAGTCAGCAAGTTTCCATATTGAATTCGAGTCTTGGGATTTCTATACTTTGGTGCAGATTAATAGTAATGGTTTAGTTATCCTCTTAAAAAATAGAGGCAACATGCACCATAAATTAATCAATATGATACAATTACAAATGATCACCTCACCCGATCAATTATCTTAAGATCGTAGTTGTATTTCGAAGCTAGCAATTTGAAAATTGATTAATATATTATTTATCACCTTTGAAACGAGACGGTATGGCCGTGAATGTCCTGATCCCATCTATCTTTGTTACAGGTTGTTTTGAGATATTGAAAATCGCCTTTACCGCTAAGAGAAGAAGTGGTTATTATTTCATAAAGGTCTATTTTCCGGCTATTCTTTGCACAGTGGTTTCGTGGCTGGCTTTCTGGATCGACCCACGAAACATTGGGGACAGGGGAACTGTCGGTATTACCTCGCTACTTACGCAGATGTTCTTGGTGCAAAGCGTTAATGAGAATATGCCACGTGTCAGCTATGTAAAGGCTGCTGACCTGTTTTTAATTGTGTCTTTCGCGTTCTCCTTTACTACGCTTCTTGAGAGCGTTATCGTTTACAAGGCCGCCTCAAGAGAAAAGCGGAAGGTGAAATCTTCACCTATTGCCACACAGGAACACGAAACCGATCAACAGACATGTGTGTCGAATCAAAACGAAGAGACGGCTGTTAATGTCCTCGAGAGGAAGAACAGAATCTCAATGATTCTCCACCTTACAGAAGCTAAAGGTATTTCAGAGGTCCAAGAAACGAACAGGCTCATGGAAACATGGATCGACAGAGTATCCCGAGTCCTTTTCCCATCTGCCTATGCAGCTTTTTTAGTTGGTTATTTCACTACGTATATGGCTTAAATTAGACTTTTTTCAGCACTTCCGCCATGCAGTGATTTTTTCTACCCTTGTTACAGGGTTCACTATTTCATAGGCAAAGTGGTGGGAGGGGGAGGTGGGGTGCAATAGTGTTTTTAAATCCAGTGGCCTAAAATTTTTTCCAAAACTAGTTCAGTGTCCTTTTGCGCCAATTTTGCTGTTGTTGTTGTTATTTTCGCACCAACTGCAAGGCAGCGCTCTCAAAAGTTGCAGTTCTTATGTCCCTGACTCCATAGCATGCGCATGCACTCCTTCTTGATCGTTTAAAGAGTGAAGTCACGAACATTGATGTGCAACACACTGGCCTGCTACAAAGCAGAACAGTTTCTCGTTCAGTAACAGCAGGCCATAAAATAAAATAAAATAAAAGCAAATGGTAATTTAACAAAATACCTTGATTTTAACGTGTTAGAAAGCAGTTAAGGTATACAGAGAATAAAATATTCCGTACTTGATAAAACCGCAATGTATGTACAGTTCTTTTTCATATGTACACCTAAGAAGACTTCGTGAACAAATAGTACATTTCACTTCCCGATCTGGAGAACATTTAAAAGTGAGACTAGACAATATACAATGATGCAATGCGCTACAAGTTAGCGTTCATAAGAAACTAACTACCGTACCCTTAATACTGGGGCAAAACAACAGAGGATAAACAGGCATCTCCTCTTAGACGAAATAAATTTTTTGAAGGATTTATTTACGAATCGCGAATGCAGAGCACTAGTTTGAGTCCATAAGTAATATGAATTATTTTTGGTCCCAGAAAAGTCAGGACTCAAACAATTTAAAAAGTTGCGGCGACATGTTTTCAAAGATGTAAGACAAAGCAATATAACAAATTGAACAAACTACAGACTTTCGACGCTTGACACTAAAGCCACCATGATAACCGCGCCATTCACTGTAGTTGAAGCCAAACTGCGGGAACTGCTTTGGATTTCAAAATATAACTTGCACTGATTAAAAAGAGTGCTAACTTGTTTTGTGTTTGGCCGTACAGGCACGTGAGCATTTCACACTGTTAAACACACTTTGTTTCAAAGTCAAAATGTTAAAATTTTACACACCGTAAAAACTGATGAACTCAACGTTCTGACCGAACTGCGCATGCCCACCAAATAATTCTAAATCCACCGTGAAATGTGATCCAGATTTAATACCGGGTGAACGACGAACTTTTCTTTCCCCAGCTTGGAACAAGTACAAATTCCGAAACCCCGCAGGTAGTGAAAGAACAACCTTCCCGAAACCCGTATCGCAGTCTAACCACTGTATCTGATACAGCAATGTCAAGGGATTGGTTACTGAACGATCCTGCAGTCATTTTCGAACCAGAAAGGAAACAAAAGAGAGCTTTAGATTCAAAGACGAGGACGACAACGAGTACAAGATTTTCTCAGTACTAAGTAGTGCTCTTTCGTGAACCAGCGTCATTTTGGCGGGAAAACGTGATAGCCGTCGTCATTCTACTACGAGTTTTAGCGAGATTGCCGTAGTGGCGGGAACAAATCAAATTTTAGAAGTTTAATCGTTTTGCGACCGAGAAAGGGCTACACCTTCTCCAATAAAAATAACGGCACTAATTTTTCCGGTGAAAAATAGTTCAATGAAGCTTTCCGGATTGAATATTTTTCGAGAATACGCGGAAAAACTTTAAGTTAAATCTCGTACTTGTAGTCGCCCTCGTCTCAGAATCTAAAGCTCTCTATTGTTACCTGAGAAAACAACCAACATTTCGCGATGCACCACTGGATTCTCCGCTACTCCCCGCTAACTGACTTCTGGGGAACGAGCGCAAAAATGATCATACTGATGATTAGTCACTACCCAGATCTGGGTAAAGTTTCTGATTGGTTGAAGCAACTTTGCCCCGCGCCCGGATCTGGGTAGTGACGCGTCATCAGTATGGAATTTCTGCGGTCGTGCCACAAATTCTATTTCGCGGAAAAACCAGTGGTGGAGTCGCAACAAGTCGGCCGTTTTCTCAGGTTAAAAATAATGCGGGATCATGTTACTGTCAGTGTTAAAAAATGTAGACCGAACAGATATATTCACGGACTGCGGTTATTTTCGGGGCAAACTTGAGGATCGTTTCCAAGGGTTTTACAGAGTTCTGTGGAAACCTGGAATGCGACACAAAGGCAGCTCACGCGTCTCTGGATGACTTTTACTGTCGAGGATACCAGGATATCTCGCCTAACGTGCGCTATCCCGACATTCTACGACCATTTTCCGAAACCGTGAAGCTGAGTTTGGCCGACTGGTTTTAGCCGAACTGGGTGGAGATGGTGTCATTCTAATTTGATTGGCAGACGAAGGCGGCGAAGGAGAGAATTGTCCCCGGGAAAGAACGCTCGCATCAGAGTGTTTACTTGTGAGCGTGCGATTAGCTACCACAGTATGAACATGACGGTCATGCGGAGTCAGAGGAGGTCTGGGAACGACATGAGATTCGGACCCGGCGGACACTCGTCTCGTCAAAGAAGGCTTCCGTTCCAAAGAAAACTGTCTTCTGGATTCCGAGAGTTTTCGCTTGTGTTGCCTGTGATACGAACACAGAGACAACGGGTAAGAATTTGCTAAATAGGCGGAAAAGGGGAAGGGGTGGATGGTAGGATCTTTTTTAAGCCGCAACAGTAGTAAGATGCTTGAGAAATGATTGTAAAAGAACAACAACTTGATAAAAACCCTTGAAAAGATCAGAGGTTTTCCTCATTCCCCATATACTTACGTTATTACACCTGCTTCGTTATGCAAAAGTTCTTTCTCGAGCTTAGTTCCCAAATCACGTAAATCTACAAAAAAAAAAAATCGAACAAGCAACACAATTACATAACCCGCACTCGACCATGATATGGCGGGTACGGTTCGTTAACGCTTTTCTTTCGGGATAACAGGAATAATATAAAATTTGCATGCTGGTGATAAAAGCAAAGCCATCACATGAAACGAGAACGTTGTTTTTAGATAAAAAGGTTTTCGCGCGCGAATGTCAGAAAATTATTAACGTCTTAAAGCATAAGGCTTCACCTCTTAGCGTCGGTTCTGGGTCAGGAGATGATGTGATACTATCTCGGTAATCTGATTCTTCCATCAAGCAGTCCTAAAAAAAGAAGCAAAGAGTGAAAATTAGTTTCTAATTTTGTCAATGCTGTGTTGTTGTTGTTGTTGTTTTTTTTTTTTCTTTAAGGATTAAAGATACCGTAACAGTCGTAGGAATGCCGGCTAGCTCAAATCTCGAGAAATCAACAGGATGGCATAAATCCAAACAGACTGCCACAACATTCTGCATAAGGATAGGATAGACAACATGCCTGTAGAAAAGGCGGTCTGTTGTTTTTTTAGGCAAGCGAAGGCAAACGCGAAGCGAGCGAGGAGCGCAACGGGGGAAGTTTTGAAGGCTACCATGTATGTACATTGTACAATGACATGAAAAACAACGACCAAAAGACCCATCTTTACCTGTAAAAAAGCAATGTCTCCGACAAGCCCTTCTTTTTCTTCTACTAACAGCTGCCTGCATAATACAAGTAACAATATAAAGTTCTGTAACTTATCTAAATTTAACGATCATAAAATGGCCAACGATGGACAAAATACATTAAATAAAGAGCTCGTTAAAGATGATACACAATAGTAGGATTTTTAATTTCTCCTTTTTTCGAGTGTTCAAGTTAGTAGTTTAAACGTACATTTACCACAGTGTAGACTATCATTCTTTGGATAAAATAAATAAATAAAATAAATACTAAATAACGATTTGCAGGTAGCACATCCACATAGTGGTTCTTCGTCTACCTGATTCCTGGTCGAATTGGAATTTGGAAATGTTGGTTTTTGAGGAGAGGGGAAAACCAGAGTACCCGGAGAAAAGCCTCTCGGAGCAAGGGAGAGAACCAACAACAAACTCAACCCACATGTGGCGTCAACGCCGGGATTTGAACCCGGGCCACATTGGTGGGAGGCAAGTGCTCTCACCACTGCGCCACCCTTGCTCCCCTTGGTACACTGTACATGGAATGTCGGTCGTTTCGCCTACAAGTCGTTTCGCCCACACTCAGGTCGATTCGCCTACACGATCAAAGTCGTTTCGCCAACGCAGTTGCGCTTGAAGTTCGAAAAGTATTAAACTAAAAAAAGTGTAATTTTACCTGTTACCTAGTTCAGGCGTGTCAACAACCGATCTTTCTTCACACTCAGGTCGATTCGACTTGTAGGCGAAACGACCGGTTTCCTGTACATGGATGGGGTTTGTACAACAACATAATTCCCTACCTTAAATTGTCTGTAATTCTGTCAATTTCAAGCGCGTTAAGTTTGTCATTCATGGATTCCAAATGATCACTTAGAGAAGAAGTACACCTGAAACAAATGCAGATCAGCCAGCCTCATTAACAACTTCAAAATTGGCCCAGGACTTATTCACCCCATGTAAGGGACTCCAGATTCCAGAATTCGGGAGGTTTTGTTTGTGAAGTCCAGAATCCGGAAAAATTTTTCTGGTGGAATCCGGAATCGTGGGTTTTGGAATCCAGAATACAGCTCAAGGATTCCGGAATCATGCTAACAATTCGATCGATCTCAACCTGTCTATTTGTAGAAATATCCCGCCCGTTCATGTAATTTCTGTGGCAGTTATTACGGCTGTTGTTTAACGATTCATATTTCTTTTAGCCTTTGTTGTGGTTTAAAATTGAAGGACTACCGTTGGTGTAATACAGAGTTTTGGAGTCTGTCTTCAGATTAACTGTCTGGCTACATAAAGGCCCAGGTATTTTCAATTTCGGACTCATCTTTTTCTTAACTGAGACGCACTGGTTCTGAACTGGGACTCTTGATTTTTCACAAGATGAGTCCCAGGACTCACCATTACTCATTTCTAACAAAATCACTGCTGTACAAAAGGTCTTTTAGATCACCCAAATAGAGATTTTTGAGACCAAGTTAACAAATCGGTCTTTGAATTAACAGAGCTTCGGAGAAACACAGTATATAATCGCTCAGCTGCTGTTCTAAGCCGGTTTATACTCACCTACTACCATCACTACTGGGTGTGGCTCGCATGGGGGTTTGACGCCCATCTCTCGATGAATGTGCAGTGGATGGTCGGCTGGAAGAGCTGGAGGGGCGGCTTGCTAATTGGGGAAAGAAATTTCTCAATGAAGAACAGTATTAAAATACTGTACTTAAACAAGATATCAAGATAGTACGATGTCACGTGAAAATGAGAACAAGTAATTTCTGGATTTTATGACATGTGTTCTTATTTCAGAATAGAGTCAAATACATGATGGTGCCCAAAATGGATTAATTAGTATCTAACACCAGTGCTTATAAAAAGGAAACATTAATTAAAGTGGAACTGTGCCTTCTCAAAAATATACCACCACAATGGCAAGTTCTCATTTGTGGGTTTAACTGACAGCAGGGAGTTGTCAAACGGAGAGTACACAATCTTAAAAATTCAAGATAATGCCAGCAAGATCCTGAGAATTTGCAATCTTGAAAGCAAGATGTTGAAAGATTAAGATCTTGTCTGCAGTATGTTAAAAAATCCAAGATCTTGCTAGCAAGACATTGAAAGCTGCAATGTCAGATCTCTGGCCAGCTAGAGGTTGAAAATCCAAGATCCTGCAACTCACTTCTGGTAATTCACCAATGCTAACTTAAATTGTACTGCTTAATAATACATATTAAGTAATAATATTGATGCATAATGTACATGTAAACTCCAATGCATGCAAATAGCAAAGTACCATATGGCAGAGGCCTTAGGGCATGAAAAATTTCAATTTTCTGCCATTTTTCATTATGGGTTTAAGACAAAACACATTGCAAATAGATTTCTATTTTGCTCTCTGTAAATTACATTATTCTAATACACCTGCACTGACCTTTATTGTTGAAAACATATTCCACTATATTGGATTCTTCTTTGCTCAAAATGGAGGATGCATTTCTAAAGAAAACAAGACAACAATTAGACAAAAAAACTTTCACACTTACAAAGACTGAACATTTATACAAAAATATATGTACTGTGTCAGTTTATGACAATAATGGCAGTTTATGGTATATTATAAAAAACAATCTTTCCAAGCTATAATCAAAACAATGATAAGACACCAGGGTCACTATAAGGCAATGACATATTGATTGGGATTTGGAATTATCAAGCACAATTGCAAGAATCCTGATAAGATCAGGATGGTTGGACAATCTGTGATGTGTCTAGCAATGTCCTAATAGCTTGACCTGAGTATTTTTACTCTTTGAAATATCAGCACAGGATACTTTAGGGTTAGTTCCAGGCAATTATTTGGCTTCCCCTTCAAGTTAACTGAGAAAACAGCTAACATTTTGCAAAGCCAGCATCTCTGATGCTCAGTGCTCAAATTGCACTCTATGTAGTGCAGAATGAACACACTGCTATTTTCACTAAGCTCGTATACACTTGTGAATAGTTTTTTTCTTTTTTTTAATTCAGTAATAATATTAAACACATGTTATAATCTTATAAATTTTACACTTGGTCTCTAGTCAATATGATACACTAAATGTAAATATCAATTCGATTTTAGTGGCTACAAACAATAGTTGCTTATTTTAATTTATAGTGTCCCCATCTAGTGTACTTCTATGTTAGTTTGACACTTACATAAAGGTATTGATTGATTGTCAAGATTGATATAATAATATGTCTGAGAAACAAGCACAGAAATTCCTTACTGATGATGTGTAATAAATTGTACTCATATATTTATAGTGCTTTTGATCAGTCGTGCCACAAGGGAAACTTTCTTCTCTGAATCAGAAGCACTACCTACACCCTGTAGGTCTGTTTAGCGACATGTGATCAGTATGGAATTTCTGCAGTCTTTCCTCAGACATTTTTCTCTTGTCCACGGGATTTTTACTTTAACCCTTTAAGTCCCAATAGTGACCAACAGCAATTTTCTCCTAACAATATCCATACATTATCACGAGATGAGGTTATGAGAATTAATTAAATGATCACCTAAGAGAAAATGCTTTGATCTTTTATCAAATTCTCTCAACTCATTCTTTAAGGAAATGTATAGAGATGAGTTTGGAGAATTTGTTTGTGGATATTGGGGCTTAAAAGGTTGATATAAGCTCACTCTCGTACCTCCCCAAAAACTGAGAGCACCCTCACCCCTTTGCGGTCTTTTGCCACACAAACTGCACTGTAATAATATTCACATGACATTTTTTTTTCTGATCTGTATTAGAAGATCTGATGACATATCTCTTGTAACATACTATCAGTGTGCAAAGAAAGTAGTGTCCGATAGCCCGGGGCTAGTTGATTTTGCCATCGGGCTAGTGAATTATTTTTTTAACTTGCCCGATGGGCAAGTGACGTTTTTTGAGGAATTCAAATGACAGAAGAACTGTGAAATCAATTCTGCTCGTCAAAAAGCTTTTGGGGCTAGTTGAAATGACGTCTGGGCTAGTAAATGCTAGCTTCATCTTGACCGAATGGCAAGCTGTAAAAATGATTTTCTTTGCACCCTGTACTATAGTCACAATTTGTAAAACTCATACCTTCCTTCCTCCTTTGCTCTTTGCTGCAACATTTCAACAAACATTTTGATTTCTTTTTTGAGATTCTCTCTTATCATTGGCGGTTCAGGAAGTCTGCTTAAATGCTTTTTAAGAGCTTGTTCTGTTAAAAACAACATACATGAAAGATAAAATTACACAAAACAGGTGAAAGGTAGTAAAATTATACCAGCCAACTTTATCAGAGTCAAATGCGCAAAATTTTTGTTGTTGTTATCAGAATTTCCAAAAATGTCCCAGCTACTTCTGATTATTTCCAATGATTTTCAGAAGACTTCCAAACTTTTCCGAAAATGTCCGAAGATGTTCCAATGGCCTTTAAACACTTCTGAAGCTATTTAGAGACGACAATATTTGGTTGTGGTGATACATTTAGGACACAAAGCCAATAAATAGCACTTTTTTGGAACATTTTCGGGAAATTGGAATCGAATTTTTGTCATTACACTGTAATTATGAGCTAAAAAATGGTCCAGATTTGTGAGACAGGAACGACAAATTGCCCTTGACGGATGAGATCGTTGTCTTTAGGGACTTGTCAGAAATTAGCAGGGGGGAGGGGAGGTGGAAAACAGGGGAGGGTCAGAGTTTTTTGAGCCCTCCAAAAGGGAGGGTTATGAAAAAAAATGACAGGAAAGGAGGGAGGGACACAAAAAAATAAGCCACCACGATCGTGAACGGATGCTTCAGTATTATGTTTTACGAGAATACAAACCATATATGAAAATCATGACATGCATTTCTGATTTCCTGACAAACTGATCATTGTTTTCCTTGTGTAGAAGGGCAACTTCTCCTTCTTGATTGGGGTTGATAAGGTTTTAATGTACCCATTTCTATAGCATGCTGTTTTGTGACATGCCCCTGTTAGGAGAATCACTTGAAGTGATCTCCACTGAAAAACATTCAGAAATCTAACTTTTTTTCACAAAAATTATTCATCTTTGATTCTTATAGTCGTGAAAGATAGCCTGAATTTCATCCGATTACTTCGAGTCGTTATTACTCCCTCAGTAATTGAAGAGGAGAAAACGACTCGAAGCAATCGGACGAATTTCAGGCTACGTGAAAGAGATACTGTCATAATCCCACTAAACCCAAAACTTTCTTTTGTCCTGTTTGCCAACAGAGGAAAAACTTGCGTGTCCATCATAGGTCAGTTTCAGTACAAGATGGCTTTTTGAAAGTACTCAATTATTTTTTTTGTACCACTGCATAAAAATTCGGACTCAGGGGAGGGTCCTAGAATTTTAGGATGCTTTCCAGGGGAGGGTCGGGACACTTTAATCCCTTACGTAGGGAGGGTCATCTTATTTTCATCGCTTAACTGAAAATCTCCACCTCCCCTCCCCCCCTGCTAATTTCTGACAAGTCCCTTAGTCTGCAGGAATGAGACCCAAGCATAATGTGTGAACATTGGCAAGTATATAAAATAACATACACACAAGGATAACTTGATAGGATAGCACTGCACTATGCACACAGTTACTATTTATAGACCTGACACTCAAACAAAAAAAATTAATAACATCAGCAATCCCTCACTTTTGTCTGACTTTTGCCATTAAAATGTCATGTTTGTCTAATGAACAAAATGACAAACGTATGACAAACATTGCAAATTAGTCATCCTGGCATCATTCACACACTGCGCTATTTACCATAGATAATTCAAATTTGGATATTTACTAGATATTATTTTATACCTCTTGCTTCTTTTTCTGTCTCTTCTCGGTAATCTTGCCAAATCTCAAGCAGTGTTGATGCCTGTGTGAGGAAACGCTTGAGAGTCACTTTGCTATATTGTGTAAATAACAACAATTTTTGTAGTTTTGTGTAACAAGTTGTACATTCATTGTAAGCAAGATTAGCTATAGACAAATAGTTAACCAACCTCCTTTTGCAAATCCAAAGTTTCGTCCACTAAATCTTCTCCCAAAGCTTCTTTTATCTCTAATCGTTCAGTTTCAGGGACAAATTCCTCAACTAGTCTCCATAAAGATGGTCTTATTTCGAATGCCTCAAGTCGCCATTCCATAGATGACGAATGCTCAGACATCGAACTGTTTTAACAGTCTCCAAGAAGTACTTCACGAAGAAATATTACATGACCACAAACTGACAGAAAGTTTCGAACATTTTGTCTTCACAAAAAACGTACAGGGTTTAAATTTATGGTTTCATGAAGAACCAAAAAGCACCTTGTTTTTGAAGTCAAGGACGCCATTTTGTTGCTCAGTACAAGAAGGAGCTTGGTAACTTAGCCTTCTAAATAACAGGCCTGGCAGCAAGGCTGGTGCTCAGATCTCGCGCGTTTGACAAGACCAACTATTTCAGTATTCTTAGCTCAGTTTAGCTATAAATGTAATCTTTTTTGAATGATTCAATTTGAATGATTTTTAACTTTTCTGAATTTGCTCGATTATGGAGGGATGGGTGATAAGTTAGCCTATGAAACAAAAGCAAACTGAAGCGAGCGGGTTGAGGTACAAATGACATTGTCCTCCATCCTTGTGGATGTGGCTTTGATCCAGCCCCTTGTCAGGAGCTCATAAGCCCTTGTAGGGTAGGGTTCATCCAGGCTCTATTACCAGCCACTGTTTGGGAAAATAAACCACACTCATCCTCCAGCCACTCATCCACTCATCCTCTGAGCATAAAACTTGAAAAAATGGCGTCGAATTGGAGGAGGAAACGGTCACGGCGAACGCGAACGCACCACAAAGGCATATCTTTATAAGGTACGGCATAAACACTTAAAGGCTTAATGGCTACTTATGTGAAATTTTTTACTGTTTTATCGAATTCACGTAAAAATTCTCACACAAAGCCTTATAATTGAGTCGAGGCCAGGAGTATGTTGTCACTGTGCCTGGGCTTCCTGTGATTAAATGTCTTTTACAAGGGATGAATTTCAACTCACGATAACCTACACACAATATATACAAATTGTCCCCTTAGTTCTTAAAAGTGCAAATTTCACATATTTTATGGCAATAACACTATTTTCATCGGAAATTAATGGAATAAAATTGATCCACGAAACATAGATTCTTGAACTATCTGCTCCTATCTATCGAACGAAATTTTTCATAACCGCTTGGAAATATGATTTTTGTTTTCTCGCGTTAAGAATATTTCACTCATTTGCTAATCTCAACCTAGCCTCCCAAGCAGGCATTTTTAGGGGAGCTCCGTATTTTGTCTCTCCCCACAAACGCCTGCTCAACCGAAAACAACATTCCTTTCCCATTGTTTTATTCGCCTGGTAAGTGACCAATCAACACTTTTGAAATTAGGTGTTGACCGGCTAAACACGACTCATAAGCTCGTGGTAGTGTTCAAACGTGACCTTAAAGTTACCGTTTTCCTTCTTTTCAGTTCCTTGGCTAAGGTTATACAGTGCACTAAACTTTTGCTGCTCTGAGTCTGACATTTATTAGAGGGCATAAAGCTTTCCTGGTGTTTCGTGCAGATCGTGTAATTATCGGATAACACTGCGGTCAAGGTCAACTTTCCCAAATTTGGAAAGTACAAAGTGATTGGCTAAGTTTGGGAAAGGAATGTTGTTTTCGGTAGAGACGGCGTTTGTGCATCCTCGGAGACCCAGGGGCAGATAGTATATCAGATATATATCAGAAGACAGAACGGCGTCGACCGTTTGGAACTGGTCTGGTAAGACATTGTCCCCAGGGGCTCTTCTCACCGTTCTTTACTTTTCTCTTGTGCCATATTTTCCCGCCTGTTTAGACTTTCCCTCGCCCCCACTATCTGCCCCTGGGTCTCCGAGGATGGCGTTTGTGGGGAGGGATGAAAGACGAGCTCCCCTAAAAACACCTGCGTGGGAGGCTACTCTAACCAGTAAGATCTCACATTACTTCAAAAAAATCCCCGGCCTCCCTCAGCGCCGGCATATAATATTCCCCTGATTTAAATGGTTTTTATTGATGTATATGGTGTTTTTATGGGGCTTATATTTCAGAAAATGTTGAAGTATCAGATAACATTCAACCCTTAACGAAATGCGGCGATCTTTCGGACTGGTCGTATTTGGTTAATCTCTGGTTACTCAAGGAAATGAACACTAGGGGGCTGACTGTTGCTTATGACTTCGTTTATGGGGCACACAGTAGTTTGTACTTACCATAGAAAAATTGAGTTTTATATTCTCAATCAGTGTGCCATGTTGTAGTTTAATAGCGGAATACTGACTATTTTCCTTTCAAACTTTCTAAATACTCGGTGTGTTAAGTGTCAAAAAGTTCCAACACCTGAAACAAGCCGAGCTTGGCGCAGGTGGCTTCCATTTGCAGTCAAAGTCATTGAACCGCATCTTCTTCAGTTTAAATATTGATCCGTTTTAAACGTCTATCGAAAACGGGAAGAGAGATTTTTGGTCGAATTCCTTTCCTCTGAGGATTAATAGTTTCTCTCATGACCGAATCAAGCAATTGTGGCGCTGGAAAATGCCGCTGTTTTTTGAAAAAGGCTATGGCCGTTTTAACAGTGTTCTGCGCTGTCGGCGGAGTTATTTACGTTACGGGATTTGGAAAACAAATTCATGAAGCTGTAAACAAATTTATAAGACCTGATCAGGAAGATAAACTAGCAAGGAGAAGGTATGAACGAAAAATTTCGTCTCACGTGCTCTCAACGTTTAGTTATTCACGGTACATACTTAATTTCGCGTTTAACAGATTTAATTGATTTGTTTTGGCTACCAATAATTGTAGTCGAGTGAGTTCACGGGTCTCTATGGTTAAAGGTAGCCATTACTGATGGTAATAAATTTCGTAACTCCAGAACTCTCCTCTTGTGTTTATCTGACTACTTATGCTTTATGAATTTTGTTTCGCAGATGTGTTATTCAGAATATTAAAGCAATTAAATTTCTAGTGCTAGTTATAGCAACTGAGTTCTAGTAAAAAGCATTTTTCGTTTGCACTTACAGAACTCTGTCAGATTTGAGATCGAATCTGAGAACTACAGCTCTATTTTTAGTATTTCTCCAATTTCCTATGCTTACCTTGAGGCCATAGGTTTTGTGCATCTGTGTCATTTTAAACCAAGCGATTATTATTTTTTATTTAATTGTAAATTGACCCTTACTTCTCAGCGGCTCAGCAGGTTTCGAAAGATATAAATGACGAACGAAACAATATAGTCACCATAAGAGCCGTATAAACGTCAAAACTGAAAGCCGCTTGCTTTACCTCTAAATAAACTAAAAAATGCTCTAAATAAAAGTTGTGATTTGCCGCTGATCACCCTCGGATATCTGAAGACGTAGTTCAAGTGTTTCCTGGAATTTTACCCCATCCACATGAATAACTTTCTTATTGGTTTTGCTAATTCCAAATGCCGGTATAGAAAAGCCTTAATTGGTAGCACTGTCCTAAACTCAAGACTGAGTACCTGAATGTAATAACCAATAACTGAGATATCGCGGTCAATTTTCGTATGTAGTGCTTTCAGTTGTCCTAGTCTATCGACTAAGGGTCCAATTTTGAATTTTGACAGAACGTTTTCTATGCTGACCTGTTAAGCGCCATTTCAGTAACTTTTTTTTGTGTTTGTGTTTTTTCTTTTTTTTAGAGCGGTCTAAAATGCTCGGAATTGAGTGACAGACCTAAGTCGTAAATGTAATTGTAAATGTAATTCTCCAGTAAATAAAGATGTCGGTCCTACAGCCAAATTTTTAGTTGGAAGACTATTTATCCACAACCATTACAATATCAGTTCACTCAAGTGGCATTTCGCGCCGGGATTTTCTCATATCCTTATGAAAACTGATCAGAGCTCAAGGACTTCAAGGGCGTGCTACTATTTCTGACGACTGGGGCATAGATTTTAGCGGTCCAACTTTCAATCTTGACAGGGCTTTTTATTATCGTTATAACCTATCAAAATATTGAAACTGGATCTTTGCTAGCAAACATTCTGTATCAAACAATGTTGTAAAATTCAAATCCTTACACTCGAGAGACAATTGCAATCAGCCATAGAAGAACGACAGTTGAATTATATGCATGTTTTTTTTTTCACTTTGCAGTGAGCCAGCAGGAGCACCCTCAGATCCTCTTAGGTTCAAAACCGCAGCTGTTGCGGCAGACTACAAGACGTGTTCAGAAGACGGCGCTAACATTTTAAAAGAGAAAGGCGGTAACGCGGTTGATGCCGCAATTGCCACTGCCTTGTGCGTCGGCGTGGTGAACACTCACTCAGCAGGCATCGGCGGTGGAGGATTCATGATCATTTATAACAAGACCACTGGTATGTTTGCAACGCAATTCGTAAAAGGCCGATACAAATCGCTGTCATAAAAGACTACTATACTCGGTAGAGCGCTTGAGTGCAGAGCAGGAGTTCGAGGGTTCGATTCCCGGGGCCAGACCAATACTTAGAGTCTGCAAATAACTGAGAAATCGAGGTCATCCTTTACAGTAGGCGTCTAGACCTTAATGTGGCTTCCCGTCTCCAGCTAGAGACGTAAAAATGCCCCCAATTACTACGTACGTGCTAAATAAATTGAAACTCAAATATAGGGCATGGCATTCTTTTAAAGTATATGTAGCTAACGCTATTTACGTGACCCGGTGACGTCATGATTGGAAATTTCCGCCATCTTGGATTTTTATACGCCACTTACACATCTCCCATGATGCACCTTATTTGTTTCCCAAAATTTTGCACAACCTTTAAAATTTTGTTTTTCATTTCTCCTGGGTATTACAGCCGTCTCAAGAGAAATTGAAAACAATGCTTATGCAAAAATTTGGGGGCCAAATAAGGTGCATTATGGGAGACGTGCAAGAGGCGAATTCTGTCGAAAAAGTGACAATGGGACGAGATTATTCAAAGTTAGTTTTAAAAAATGTTCTTAAGTTATACAATCTATTTTGACAACAACGACTTCTAAAAATCTTGAAGCACAAGCTGTTTCTCATGAAAATTTCACTTACAAAGAGTTTACAAGCTGAAAACACTCAAATCGTGCATGGATGTTTTCTTTTAATATTTATTTTTTATGAAAAATTAAAAATCATAGGTGAGACTACGGCGATCAACTTCAGAGAAACTGTGGCTCAGCATGAAAAGGCGGATTCCATGAAGGAGTTTCAGCACCTCATGTTCCAGTGGAAATCAAGAGGTAATTTAAAATAATTAGCAAATGCTGGATGAGGCTGCCGGGCTATGTTCTCACTAAAACTATACGGATGGGCTTCCGTTTCCATATAATTGTGATTACTCTGACGGCGCAAAGCATGCGTCGCCTCGATTTCCAAAGTGGAGCGTCACGTATCAAATAAGCTCTTTGCCACATTTGACTGAAGAGTGAACAGGTGTTCGCACCGAGTCTGATAAGGCCGTACGTAAGTGAAGTAGCGTGAGTTATCACGATGAGTTATTCACGGGTAGGTTACCAAATTAAGAAATTTCAAGATTCTGCATGTCAAATCTTGAAATTTCAATATTTTGCGTGTCAAATCTTGAATTTCAAGATCTTGCATGTCAAATTTTGAAATTTCAATATTCTGCATGGATTGTTAAATAGTGAAATTTTAAAATTTTTTAACTTACTAGTAATTAACTCACGGTAAATAACTCACGACATCGGCGGACCCGTTCGGACCCGTAGCGAAAGTGAACAAGTAGGAGTAAGGATTGGAATCCACTGACAAGGAAGTAAATATTCAGGAGTGTTGACTGGGATTTAGTCCACCAAACCCTTTCGGACAACTGCTCCGGCAGGATGTTCGATGTGTGTGAACGACTTGTTCCAGTTCTGAGCCGTTGCTGTTTATACTAATACCAGATAGCTTATCGTGTCAGCACGAACAGCTGTCCGGCAAAGTGTGAACATATAGCCTGAGTATGATATGAAGAACGGAAACGCTCTAAGAGATCTGCATAATTCCTCATTGAGTTCGAAAGCCGAATCCAATAATTGTTTTACTGTTCGTTCAAAATATTTCCGATTTACCTTGATCTAGTATGTAAAATTCTCTTCTTCATAATATTCGCTTGCTCCTCGCTCAGCTTATAAAGAGATGGTTATTCAAGCAGGCTTTCTTTAAATAGCAGTTGTCATCTGCTGAGAGGTGTTTGCTTTTCGGCCATCTTAACAACAATGACCTCAAGCTACGCGCTCGGTCATTACTTGTAAGAGGGACTCAGAGCTAAGGCATCATCCTGTATAAAATTTTCAGAAACGAAGACCCGTGTCCCGGGGGAAGGAGAATTTATAGGCGTTCCTGGTGAGCTAAGAGGTTTTGAATTAGCCTGGAAAAAATATGGCAGCATGCCCTGGAAAGACCTGTTTGATCCTGCTATTAAGATTGCCTCTGAGGGTTTCAAAGCCACGCACACAATAATATCCGCTGTGGAAAAGAATGCGGCCAATGTATCGAATGATCCTGGCCTTAGGTGAGTGAGATATACATTAGTTTGACCATACATCACCCGTGCAGGAATCTAAGCCGCCAGCGCTAGCCTAGTTGTAAAGAGACTTGCCATTATGTATAAACCAGGACTAACCCAACTAGATCAGTCCTAACCTAAGTGGTATTTACAGAAGTGATAGGTTTTAGATCATATTCGTGAAAAGGCCATTTATATTTCATTTTCGAAATGAGTCGTTTGAACGGCCAGTTGTAACTAATGGGAAGCTTCCTCCACGTTATGCCAAATAATTCTTTTTCAAGCATCTCAGAAATGGATTGAATTGTGGTAGCTATTGCCTTCTATCTACTCATTTGGTTTTCTGTTGTTAGACCTTTATTGATCGTTTTGTTATAGGAAATTTTCTGAAAAGTATCATTATATTAATTTAAAATTTGCTACGGCAAATTTTTGCAAAAATGTGCATGCATATAAAACTAAACTTTCTTGTGGCTACAGATGAGAATTTTGCAACTGAAACACGAGAAAACTTCTAATTATGACGCATGCACAGTAAATTTCAAGAATATTGAACGATTCATGAAACTATTGTGTCAGTAAAGCATTTTGATATTCCCTAGCGGCAAGCGTTAACACCTGCAGCTATGGGTCAAACATGAAGTTTAAGGCCTCTAAGTGTTAAGTGTTAACAGTCACACGGAAGACTGCATGAGGCCTCTCTCTTAATTGCCCGTGCCACCGTTCATAATTTACACCTTAATTACTGTATTTTGCGTATTTTTATTAGATTTCACCGTTTAACTAGTGCATTTTAGCTACTGCGTTAAGAGAATTTTTTTTTAGATTTTCCTTAGCATGGGGTAGCGACCGTGGCGCTTCGCATGGGTCACGTGTCCCGTTCGCGCTATTCCCCTTTGGTCTATTTCAAGCTAGTATTTGTCTTGTTTTTATTTATTTGTTATTATTAGTGTTTCTTTTTATTGTTTCTATTTATCAAGTCTTCTGGCATTGAATCGCCTTCTTTCTCCTTTTAGCGAATTATTTAGGCCAAACGGTAAATGGATAAAGATGGGCCACCTAATAAAACGAACAAAATATGCAAAAACTCTGGAGAAGATTGCCCAGCATGGCGCTGATCTTTTCTATACTGGAAAAATGGCAAAGCAGGTAAGAATTTATGATAACACCAGCTTTTTCCCCTCTTACAGTTTATAGCCACAAGAATAGCTTTAACGCCTTTGTGTTACGTTGGTCTACTTGTAATACGCGGGCAGGTTCGCGCAGCGTTCTAATTTTTGTAAGTTATAATTTACACAGTCGCTTGCGGCTTAAACCCAGATAAGTAACCTTCTCCAAAGGAATCTGGTACTCAGGCCACTTTTCGGCTTCGCCGACAAGACATTAACTCCAAAGGCAAGTTATAAGCTATTATCACTCTTTTTATCCTAGTAAAAGCCTTGATAGCCTTCGTGGCAGGCGTTTGGATTTTGTCGCGCGAACGTTCATGAGAAAGGAACGCCCGACGAAACCCTAAGACCGTCTGCGAGGGAGACTAGGCAGGCATTCGAAAGGGATTAGGAAGCGGGGACTGAATTTCTAGCGCGCGAGGGGGAGGAAAGGAAACCTTTCTCCCCAGCGGGCATGCGCACGCAGGATAGTGCTTCGATCGCGTACAACTAGAAGATGTTTCAGGTGGGTTTATACAATCTTACAGCATGTTGTTACCTTTTAACCTTCGGTATGACGACCACGAAAAAAGGACTTGACTCGCAATTCAAACCATCATTCACCAGCAAAATTTTTTTTACGCGACTAGAAAGCATTGCCTACAATTCCACAGAGCAAGAAAGTCGTTACAGAATTGTCTTGTTGATAGGGACGCCGTTGATTTTCTGTATCTTGCAAACATTTTGTGTCAAGTCGTGTGGCTGCACGGCTTGCCTGTTCCATACAGTACTCCTACTTGCCGTGAACATACTCTCAAAGGAAAGAACGCACGAATATATTCTACATTAAGACCAAACGAATTTATGGATTATGCAGGTGGTCAAGGACCTTAAATCCGTTGGTTCGACGATATCGTTAGAAGACATGAAAAATTACAGAGCGACAGAAGTCAAGGCAGTGGAGTCTGACTTTCCAGGGGTGAAAGGATTAAAAGTTTATACCGTTCCACCCCCGGCGGGTGGAGTGGCATTACTAAACATTTTGAACATTCTTAAAGGTATGTTCAAGTTTTCATCTTTTTCAGTGGGCTGGTGGATTTTCAGTTTCAGCTTCTATTATTGTTTTCAATATTCAGATATAATTTAATAGCCTGAGTAATATAATTATATTACAATATACAACAATAGCAAGGGACTACCTGAATTAAAGTAAAATGAGTAAAATGTACGCAGGGACCAAAGTACTTTGGCTTTTGAGCTGGTCATTGCCACGTGATATCAACTGGCATAGACATTTTCCATAACTATACGAAAAATGTTTGCATTTTATCTGCTTGGTATTTGGAAGGCCCTGAATTAGTACAAAATTAGGATTTAAGGTTTTCAGATTGAAGAAAAACTTTAAACAGTGCACAAGCATCTGTAAAGATTTAGGCCCGTAAAATGAGATCGCGTACTTCCCCCTTTCGTCAGAATGTTCCATTTTGGGAAGGAAAAGCCGTAAGTCTAATCTATTTGTGGTACGTTTAGGATGTGCTTTAGTGCTTCCTAGTTTGAATTGAGTACAAGATTAAGCGATTCCTTTTACAATTCACAAAAAAAACTAAGTCACAGACAACTGCAACAATTAAAAACAATTGCAACCCAGCTATCTCCTACTCCTTTTTACTGTATTATCTAGCTGGCCTTGGCAGGCTGTTGGCAATTCGTTTGACAAGGGCGGCTCATTGTGATTTGTGACCGGTAGACTGCTTGCAGTCTGACCGTCTTTGCTTAGCCTACGAATACAGCCGTTTCTCGTCCTTAGTGGCGAGTAGCAAGACGAAATGATTGCATTCGCAGGTTAGGCGTTGCTGTTCGAGTAAAAATCCGTCCAGTTCTTATCCCAGCCAGTGCGACAGCAAATAAGGACGTCACAAAAAGAAAAATTTGGGGATTAAGTGGCAGAAATGACACCATGTTTAATCGCCCGTTATTTGACTCCATTAACAGGGTTCAAATTCGGTCCAGGGGACATTAAAGAACGGCCTGAACTAACGTACCACCGCATGATTGAAGCATTCAATTTTGCAGCTGCAAAGGAAACTTACCTCACTGATCCACTATTCAGCGACAAGACGGATCAGGTAAAAGAATAACGGATTATTTGAAATCAAACAGTTCTAATAGAGGGTCGTAAACAAAAAAAGTAAAAACTAGGTTTTGCCCCTTTTAAACAAGAAAATGGAATTGTGAGTAACTGGATCGGTTTTGTTGCCAATACCAGGTCGCCAATGTAAGGTAATCCGGATTCCGTAATTCGGGAAATTTTTGCATTAGAATTCAGTCCAAAGAATCCAGAATTTCGCTAACAGTTGAAATCCAGAATCCACACCGTGGGATTAAGAATCCAGGACTGTCCTGAATTACCATATATGTGGCGAACCGTGGTACAGTAGAACTGGACACGTAAAAGTTACGAAAACGGGATTTGGACCTCGCCACGTGCACCCCACGTACACCCCATGCCCATCCATTCAGGACGCAATGAGCCTAATGCATGTTTACGTCAGACAAGCAAACTTCGCCACCAAGCCTCGTTTTGAAGTTGAAAAGTTGCCAAGTTTTGCATAAATGAATTCTCAAGGCAGAACAGTTGTATAGAATATTTACGCCCAAAGAGTGCAAATGCGAAGAGTTTTGCTTAAAAACAAGGCTTGACGGTGAAATTTGCTCGTCTGACGTAATCATGCATAAGGACCATTTCCTGCTGTCAAGCCTCTGAGTTTCATATACGAGGCAAGATGTGATGAAGGGAGAGACCGCAGATTGAGACGTTTTGGCTCACATGGAATGACGCAGGACAATCAAGTTTAGCAGATCGACCAATAAGAACCCTCGTTAGACTATCGACAATGCTGCGTACATTCTTGACACGTGGAAGGCACCAAAAAAATGCTCTTTATTTGAGTGTCAATGTATTTAGCACGAAAGTACTGATTGAGGACGCTATTTTTATGGGGCCGCCATTTTACGTGGTCATCCGAGCGAAGGTCCAGCCGCTTGCAGTGCAAAGATATTACCTTCATTTCTCAGTTATTTTAAGACGTTGAGTATTGGTCCGGCCCTGGGAATCGAACCCGCGACCTCCAACTCTGCAGTCAAGCGTTCTACCGACTGATCTAATCCTGCCCCTTAGTTATTTCTGTAAGAGAGTGCAGTCTTTAGTCATTTTGAGGGTTGGGGGAAATTCATTTCCACCAGAATGATTTTTTTTGTTGCTGAAACAAAGAAGTAATTGGGAAACTAATCTAACTAAATTGTTAAATACTCTGTAAAATGATTGTGATTGTGATTGTGATCGTAATCGTGAGATCGCAGTCGTGATCATGATCGTAATCGTGACCGTGATTGTGATCGTGAATGTGATCGCGATCTTGGTCGTCATCGTAATCGTGATTGTGATTGTGATCGTGATCGTGATCGCTATCGAGATCGCGATTGTGATTGTGAATGTGATTCCGATTATAATTATTTCTGTTCAAATTCAGGTCGTTGCGGATATGGTTAATCCTGACAAGGGAGAGAAGATTCGCCAACTTATTGACGATAAATCTCACTCAGATGACTACGACTACTACGGGCCGATAAACTATCACATTGACGTCACAGATGGCACTACTCACTTGTCCGTCCTGGATAAAGAAGGGAACGCTGTTTCCTTGACAACATCAATAAACAAATAGTATTACAAATTAATAAAGTAGTAATAAGCAATGTTACGGAGAGAGGGCGACAACGAAAGAAGGTCAAAACGCTTTTGCCCCAACGCGCGCTGCTGTGCTTTGCGCAAGTTTCACGTGATCAGATGGTCAAAACACTCATGATCAAATAGCGTTCTGTGCATTCCATTCATTCCTAGTGGGAGTCCAAACGAATGCTGGCTACATACATCCGACGCATGCGTAATAAAACCTTGGGATTAGGATTGCGGGCTCCTCTCGTCGCCTGCAATAATGATAAGAAGAAGAAGAAGAAGAAGAACGGTTTATTACCATTCCATTCCTTTCAACATCAGATTTAAACCAAAAAAATTCATGTTTTAAACCAGGCTTGTTGGTATTCTAACCGGCGGCCTAGGCTGTGTGAGAGTTCGGGGCAGCCCACAGAGCCAGGGCTGCTGATAGTATTCTAGGGCCCATCAAGTCCTTGTAACGGAAATTTGACAACATCGTTGCCCCAGTTATCTAAAACACTCCCCATGTTTTTTATATGTGGCGGCAACTTCTCTCTACGCTGACATTCTTTTTGTTTCTCACTTTTTCTTGCAGTTTCGGTGCTAAAATAAGAAGTAAGACACTAGGGATTGTTTACAATGATCAACTCTGGGATGCGGTTAATTTGTGGGTAAATGAATTTCATCTGGAACCTGATACTATGAAGCCTCGAAAGAGACCCATGTCTCTTGCTTCGCCATCCATCATCGTAGATGAAAAAGGAAATGTAAGAATGGTGATTGGTGCGGCCGGAGGAAAATACATCGCCACAGCTTTGGCACAGGTACCTAAATACATCTAGCAATGTCTAAAACACCTTTCTCCCATGTCACATGAGCAAGGACTATCGCCACAAATCAGTAGCAAATCTGCTTTCACGTCACGAAATTTGTGGCATAGTTTAACCATTGTGGCGGGGCAGAAGGTTAAACCGCGGGGCAAAACCGGAGTTCTTAAATGGCCGACAGGGAAAACGTATGTGATATCTGAATAAAAGAAAAGCTTGTTATGTGACAAAAACATGAATGTATTTGAGTGATCTCTCAGTTTACCCTTTGAAGGTTATTGCGAAGCATTTACATAACTGTAGGCATAGACTCTTTTCATGTATTGAGAACGAGGTTAACGAAGTTCAAACACGCAGTCACAATGGTATATGCACGCCGTTTTTGACACTGTCCGTGAATGTTTCAGCAATGTAGTCTGCGAAAAGTGGATGTAATTTATAAGCTAACAATTATTTAAGAAACGGTCCAGATAAGAACGATAGCAACAACGGCAACGAACATGTTGGAATGCAAAAAAGGTGCTAACTTTTCTATTGTCTGTACTTACTTCTGATTGGCTTAAACAGCAAAAGTTAACAAAACTTCATAAAGCAGTACATATATTCATCCTTACTTTCCAACCATCTTCCATATAACAAAATCTGGTCTCAGTTTGAATAACAAAGAAATCCTATGTGGGGAACATGTAAAATTGTAAACTTTTCTTGACTATTGTTTTCAACTCTTGTGATTGGTCAAAATCTTTTAACAAAAAAAAAACACCCTTTCCAAGGGGAGTGTAAATGCATCTTATTGCGTAAACAGCCTTCATGTAGGTTTGTGCATTCTCTGTGTAAAAATAAGAACATTCCTATGTGGGAAAGCACCGTTGCCGGATAACAAAAGAAATTGCTCTCCACCTTATAATTACCCGGATCATTACTTAATCATCAAAGTTTGTATAGGTAATAGCGTGATTTGTAGTGATATTTGGCATAAATACCACGAGAGATATTTCAAAATTGTTATACGTAATTTCACGAGCCGTTAGGCTAGTGAAATTTGAGACAATTTTGAAATATCACAAGTGGTATTTATGCCAAATATCTCGTACAAATCATGCTATTATTTGTTTATACTACTACCCGCAAAAGGTTTGTAATTTTCACATGTAGGTATTTCAAATTAGGCTGAAATACCACTGCTCTAAGCCAATCAAATTGCAGAAATTTCTCATGTGGTAGTATAAAACCACGTATAACATGTTTAAGGAGCGTATAAACTGAGTCACGAATTTCACTGTGTCTTTTAGACTAATTTTATTTTTTTTACTAATATAGCCATGTTGGATACTTCTATTAAATTGCAGGTTTTGATGAATTATTATTGGTTTGGAGACAGTCTGAAGGACGCCGTATCGAAACCACGCCTACACAGTCAGCTTTTTCCTAATATGGTCTTAGTCGAACCAAATTTCCCTCAAGATATTATAAGGGGACTGAGGAAATATGGACACAAGCGCATCACAAATGATACCACGTTATTTACCGGTAAATAATTCCTTTTCCTACTTTTTGCGTACTTTACACTTTTTTGTACACTTAGACTTCTGTGAGCCAATTTTACTTGATGAAACCTAAATAATGTTACTCTTACTATCAGCATGTTGTTGAGTGCCTTTAACTTTTAAGGCTTTTGTGGTAGATTCCAGGTACGATTTTTGCAATCACGTAATTTACTACACTATACAAATAAAATAGCTAAAATAGATTGAATATAACAAATAGTGTAAGAAACCTTAATGAAACCACGTGGCTTGTATAACATAAGGGTTAACCACAAAAGAGACAAAAAGCGTAAGAATCAAACAAAAAAGCCCTACGCGGTGGGTCTACATCCGAATTTAAGCTCTGAAAGTTGCGTATTTTCAGGTAAGGAACTTTTTTAGTCTATTTTACTTTTTTTAACTTGCATTCGCTTTACGTCATCCCAGATTATTCAATTTTTTACGTTGAACGGAGTGGCTCTTACTTGGAGACGCTGTGTCTCTGAAGGAAATTTCCATGATATGTCATTCTTTGCAGCTTATAACTCGCTATAAAAAAAGTCATGATAAATTGAGCATAACTCAAACCATGGTTCGGTGCCCTTTAATAGAAGGGAGAAGTCGTTAGGTCACGTTTCTATGGTAGCAAAATTTCTGGATGATATCAAACCGAAAATTCACTCAAAACGTGAATTCGCACTGTTTCAAACTTAATCGATCTTATTCAGTTTCATTCAATTTGTCAAATGTTGGCGAAATTTTCTGGGTTGAATCCCAAAGGACCGTATTTAAGTTTAGAAAAAGAAAACTAATATTTTTTTGTTGGGTTTACCTACCCCATGAAGCAAGCACGTGTCGCAGTCGTGCAGCGGCGGCTAAGAAATGTACAAAAAAGCGTGCTGCACGTGTAAAGTTGTTGATTTAACTGTTCTCGTTGCCGTCGCCGTCGTCGTTCACCCTTTAACTCCCTATTGTTGTGATCCAGAAATTTTGCTACCATGGTAACCTGACGTCACACTTCTTCTCTCTATTGTAACTGTATTTGGAAAACACTTATGATCTCTATCGCATTTAGGAACACCCCTACAAATAATGGGCGTTGTTCAGCTTGTTGTTCGAGAGGACAACGGAGAGCTACTGGCACTAGCTGACTATCGCAAAGGAGGAGTCGCGGCAGGTTACCGCTGACCGAACACACATCTTAGTGGGTAGGTAGGGTTACCATGGTTACAGAACAATATGATCATATAAAGATTCTCTTTGTCAATTATACGAAATTCTGGCCGAAGAAATGTTACTATTGTACTTGAATCGCTATGGAGTATTGCTCATTGACAGCTCCTGTTGACAAACATTTTTCACGAGTGAAAAATTTGAGAGGGTCACAACACAAGCTGAAGATTAACACCAAGAAACGTTTAGCTTTTTGAAAGTTGACAGGGTAAACTTTTAAGCTGTTTGAAAAGGTCCAACCTTATTGCAGCGTTCTGTTCTAGCTATTATTTTCGCCTCATAAACGTCTTCTGGCAAAACTTCAAAACGAGTGTTTAGAACCGTCTCCAACAAAGAACATATCACTCATGTCTTAAATAGACTCACCTCATTGTTTTTCTTTTATCCACAGATCTTTTATATTCCAGTAAAGCTTTGAGAAGAAGACAAACAAAAAGAACTCTCCCTTTTGGAAGGAGATTCACCGTGATTCAAAGAACCATGGTTCTACTTGTTTTGAATGACTTTTCCATGTTATTTTGAGCAGACCAAATAAACGCTGAAATGACCAAGGGAATACACTGTTACCACCGCGGGAAGTGTTCACTTTATACTTAGAAAATACCTTGTATTACTGATTCCAAATATTCTTCTAGAAAAGATATCTGGCCTTTGTATTGTTAAACATCTGACCGTCCAAACGCGCAAATAAAGGGAAAACCTAGCCCATTATCAAATTGAGATAATATTTTGTTATACTTTTACTATTTTTAGACAGTGCCGATTAAAAACTATTTTGCTTCATTTTCGGTCATTATTTTTGGTTTCATATTGTTTAACCCTGACCCTTGATGTATCCATTTCGGGACTTCAAAGGGAATATTTCGTCTCGTTCCACCATTTAGCAACATGAAAAGAATCCTGTTTCCTTATTGGTCGCCTTGACGGGCAATTAAGATGCATAGGCCTTTCATATTCCGATCGACTCGGCTCCCCCACAAAGGAAAAAAATACTTCCACGGAAGCCAGCTAAGTAATTCGTTTAACTCTTTGTTGCGGAAAGAGGAAGATTTCCTGCCCTGTCTTCAGCAACAGAGCCCCAAGTAGAACACGTACTCAGTACTGAGCGTCTGTAAATCTGGAAGGCAGTAGAGACAATAAAAATTAAGACGAGTTTCGCAAATCTGAATTCGATTACAATGAAAACTGGAATTGTAAATGGTTGCCATGTAATAAAACCTTTATTGATCAAGATTTATTATTGTCTGGGCCATATACATAAATAAGCGCAATGACAAAAGAAACTAGCTTGGCCACTATCCAGACATCAACTTGACCTCGTACCAAGTCAAAAAATATATGTATCATTTACAACTGTCTAGGTTGCTTCCGTTTTTTCCTAGGGGCGAAATTCTGACACGTTTCAGTTCACGCTGTAGCTCCTGCTAAACGAAAGTCTGAGATTTCTTTGGCAGAGAAGTTATCGCTTCACGCCATACCCCGCTCATTTAGCTCTCGAGATTTAAAAATGAAAAGAGAGGAAGACAAGAAGAAGAACAGAAGAAAAACACTCCATAGCTTGTGTTCCGTGTCAGCTTTGCTGTTGTCGGTTGTGTGTTGTATGGCACTAATTCACGTGGAACTCCGAATACAAGAACATCATCGACTGATGTCACACTCAGTAACAGTCTGTGATCAAATGGAAACGCAGATTCTTCGGAAAGTTCAACAGAATTATGAGAGAAAGCAAGCAACGAAAACTGAAAGCTTAAAAGGTAAGATGTCTGGCCCCTGATGAGCCGGATGATATGAGTTTTATTACTGATAAATCCGCTATTCAGTGCAATAATTAATACTGTCCGTTTGGTTATTTGTACGATGCAAATTTCTCATTTTCACTTTTACCTGTTTTACCTTTTACCATCACGCTGGGGCTAAACACGTTGAATGATGATAATGAGACTTCAACTAAAATTTGAGTGCAAAACCATACTTTTCCTCATAAAGAAAAAAAAAACTGCCTATGTGTATGTGGCTTTTGTTGTTGTTGTTGTTGTTTAGTTTTTGTTATTTTCTTTCATTTTCTTTTTTTTTTTTTTGGAAGATTCTAATAACGGAGGTTTTAGAACATTGAGAATAAAAATTAGCGATAGCAATGAATGACGTTGACTCGTTTGACTCCATGCCATCATTTTCAAATTCGTGTAGTTCTTGATTCCGTGAGTTCATTATATATTGCGTGCGAAAGCTTAGTTGCATATGATTGAAAGAGAAAAATACAGGTGCCAATTACCAGGTAAATAGTTTTTCTTTGATAGAGTCAGATTGGGTGTTTAGTTTAGGTTTCTTTTCTTTGATAGAGAGAATTCCGTAATTATACATATATAAATTAAGCAATCCACATGACGTCCATGATGTTTCATTATTTACGGCAGGACAAATTTGGTAACTGAGAAATTGAGCTTTCGAGGAGTCTTTTCTCTCTAGCGTGTTGTGCTCAGAAATGTTTTTATTTATATATTTCAAAAGGTCTTGGTCAGTATAAAAACGTCGATTCAAGGCAGAAGCGAGGTTCATCCTTCGATTTACAAATAAAACGTCTGATCAGAGAAGAGTTTCGTCTGCTGCAAAACCACTTCTGTGCTAAAAACGAAACGCTTTGCCGCTCAGGACCGAAAGGTAATGCAGGAAAACGGGGAAGACCTGGAACCCGTGGGAGACGAGGTCCCCCAGGGAAACCTGGCTCAGAAGGACCACCAGGACCCGTAGGTGTAAAAGGGGATCTCGGATTACCGGGGAATCCGGGTCCCACGGGTCCCCAAGGACTAACAGGACCCGAAGGTGTAAAAGGCGATCTCGGATTACCGGGGAAATCAGGTCCCACGGGTCCCCGAGGACCAGCTGGACCCGTAGGTGTAAAAGGCGATCTCGGATTACCGGGGAAATCAGGTCCCACGGGTCCCCGAGGACCAGCTGGACCCGTAGGTGTAAAAGGCGATCTCGGAGTACCGGGAAATCCTGGTCCTATGGGTCCCCAAGGACCAACAGGACCCTTAGGTATAAAAGGTGATCTCGGAATACCGGGGGTTCCTGGGCCCATGGGTCCTAGAGGCCCACCGGGTCAAAAGGGAACCAAGGGCGAGCCAGGCCCGTCCATCACGGCTCCTTCTCTGCTGCAGAGTCCTGTTGAAACAACTGTCAATCAGAACCAGACGGCCATCTTGAAATGTCTAGCAGATGGAAATCCAACCCCGCAAGTCACATGGTCTAAGCTGAATTCGCGGCTACCTGTGGGACGCCACGTGGTAGAGTCCAGTGGTGCTCTAATTTTCAAGTACGTACGGCCTGGGGATGAGGGAGTATACAGCTGCGAAGCTAAAAATTTACTGGGGAGCGTTAACACTTCAGCGAAACTCACTGTACAGTGTAAGTAAACCTGGTCAATTTAATTAAATATCAAAGTGGACTAAGAATTTTATTAATCGACAATTACCAGGGGAGTCTACAAATTAAACTTCAAAAAGACAAGTTGGATATATAGACCGGAAGTGTAAACGCTTCAGTGAAACTCACTGTACAGTGTAAGTACACTATAATTAGGCATAATATTCTGAAAGGAATAGAATTACAATTTCATATATCGGCAATTAATAGCAAAGCTTTGTTTAGTTATTGCAGCAAGATTTATATCGCTTTCAACTTCGTTTAGGTCCGATGTAAACAACAAAATCTCACTAAAAAAACAAGTTATTTCAGAAAGCATACTTGAGATTTTAAGAAGTTCCAATCAACTTATTTTCGAAATGAGCTGATTCTTTTCACTTGACGATCACTTTCCTTTTGTTTTCTGACACTCATAAGTTAGGCTGTTAATAAACAAGCTTTATTCTCTATTTTTCGCCAGTTGGTCCGCAACTTTCATTGTCATCCAATCTACTGAGGGCTGAAGAGAATCAAAAGGTCACCATTGCTTGCAACGCTACTGGTCAGCCGTCACCTAAGATCACGTGGTCCAAGGTAAACGGAAGTTTACCTGGAGGCAGAATCCATGTGCAAGAAGGAACCCTAAAAATCTTCAAAGTCACAAGAAAAGATGGTGGAAAATACATTTGCAAAGCACAGAATATTCTGGGTTCGGCGATAGACACTGCTCAACTTATTGTATACTCTCCTTTGCGGTTCAAAGTCCGTCCTCGACAACAAGTGACTCCTTACTTTGGTTCAACTCTCCGTCTGCCGTGTGTGGCCGAGAGTAACCTGAGTACTACAATTACTTGGTTAAAGAATGGCGCCGGTGTACCTGCAGCAAACACGCAAGATCTTCATGGACGCACTCTAGTTATTAAGAACTTCAGAAAGTCCTCTGAAGGCTCTTACACCTGCAGAGCTAGGAATGCCCTAACAACAATAGAAGCTAAAGTTAAAATCAATGCTCCGATTCCCGCTTCCTGTTCTGAAGTTAAAAAGTACATCAGCACTGTGAGCGGAAATTACGAAATTGATCCAGATGGCGAGAAAGGCCTGGCACCATTTAGGGTTTATTGTGACATGACTGATAAAGGTGGTGTCGGCGTTACAGTCATTAGTCACGACAGTGAGAGTAGAACACATGTCGATGGATGTGAACCTCGTGGGTGTTACTCACGTGACATTCATTACACAGGAGCGAGTCTGTCTCAGCTGGCAAGTCTCACTAAAGTCTCTTCACACTGTGAGCAGTTTATCAAGTATGAGTGCAATGGTTCGGTACTCTGGTGGGGAGACAATCAACAAGGATGGTGGGTGTCACGTGATTCAGCTAAGATGACGTACTGGGGTGGAGCGTCACCTTACAGTAGTATGTGCGCATGCAGGATGACCAACTCATGTGCAAACTCCGAAAAACGATGTAACTGTGATAAGAATGACGATGTATGGCGTGAGGACAGCGGTCTTCTCACTGACAAGACAAAGCTTCCAGTAAAACAACTCAGGTTTGGTGATACTGGCGGAAGCAGCGAACAAGGTTACCACACCCTGGGGAAACTGAAATGCTTTGGCATTGCATAACCATTAACCTTTACAGTGGAGGAAAAGTTTGAAAACTGTCTTTGATCGGAACTATTTTTCAAATGATCAATGCTAGGTTCTGTATAACATATTTCGAAGCTCAGTCAAAGGATCACGAAGCTCTTGTGTAATTTTAATACAATAATTAGTAAAAATAATATACACCAATAAATGATTATGAATTTCAGTACTACAAAAGTCAATTTTGAAACAGTAGGACAAGAAGTTAGAAAAGTACATCAAGGGTTTAACTACTTTTTTACGTTTAGAGACATTAACTCCGTAGAATTTCTGTGCTAAGTACTGTAACATTGAATAGACGGATAATCAGAAGAAGCTAGTGACCAGATTTATCTTGCAAATGAAGAATGATCCTCGCAGTTGTGAACGCAATTTAGAAGCCTGAAAAAATTCAGGACTTCAAACCCGTGACCTCGTGATACCGGTGCGATACTCTAACCAACTGAGCTATGAAACCTCTGACGATGGGTGCTAGTTAATTCACATAATTGTCCAGCTCCTATCATCAGTGGCTTCATCAGTTGATTAGAGCATCGCACCGGTATCACGCGCGAGGTCACGGGTTCAAACCCCGTTGAAGTCCTGAATTTTTTTCAAGCTTCTTCCGTTCACAACGGCGAGGACCAATCTTCATTTGATTTCATTTCCGCAGTTCTTATATGATTTATTTCATATACATCTATGGTTTAACTTTGATTGTTAATTTTACCTAAGAAAATTGGAAGTAAACTGTATGGGCGTTATAAATCCAGCTACTGTATTGATAATGTAATTGTGTCCCCACCGGCCTCTTCATCGTTTTGCCACAAAGTATGTTTACTTGATGCGTACCCAAAATCGTATGTTTTTTCAGCCCTAAAAAACTAAAATGGACCGTATATTTTTTAATCGTTGCTGTCCGAATTAGAGTACTGTTTGGTCTAGAAATGTTAAGAATTTCTCTTGAGAACTGCTTTTTGTTTAATAAAATTTGAAGTCCAACTTCTTCTCAAATGTTGACGCAACAAAGCAGCTGATCTGATGAGTGAATAGGAACAGGCATTATAGTGTTCGTGCGGCAACAGTTGTCTGAAATAGAGTATAGAGAATCAAATTTTGGATCAGGGCTGTAACCATATCATTTGGGCATGACATCTCGTTTCCAAGAGTATACTGTACCCTTAACTAACTTTTTTTGCAGTTTTTCCCCCATTGAGCGATTGATTGTGTAAAATTGTGATATTCTTAAAATGCTTCTGGTGCTCTCTTTCCATCAGCGACAATAAAAAATCAAATGTCGTAAAACCTACGTGACGAACTTTGCAGAAAAAGCCAAACCTAAAGGGGGCACTTAAGACAAGTTTGGGTGGAGGTGTGCTACCGACCCCCTCGGTAATTCGGTTAGACACTTTATTTTTGCTATCCCGTTTAAGACAAGAGACCTTTCTGAGACCCTGTTTAAGACTGCAGCCCTCATTTTAGAAATACCAATTTAAGCACTGAAACCCAAGTACCAGCCCCACAGTATGGCCAGTGCCTTTCGAATGCGCACGGTCATATAACCCCGGTAGTGGCAGCCATGGGCAACTGTTTCGTTCATTATAGCCTGTTCCAGGCTCTCAGATAGTGGGAAAGACGAGAAAAAGGCACGCAAAAAGTTGGCGGGGCCCAGTTTCCTCCCGCTTTAAGTTCGTGTTCGCGCTTTCTCAATTCAGCGGAATATCTCACAGTCTGGGGAGGCTATCCTCCAAGGACTCGTGAGAGGTTTCCTCTGCGATTGTCCACCTCACTGATTACCGCCGACGAGGAAGCAAAAGCATTCCTTTAAGCGTCAGCTCCACCGTACACATATGGTAGCTGTTGGATGGGAACCGCAAAACAGTTCTCCCACGGCATGAGTATGGAGATGGATCAGAAAAATTGACATGTGTGCTAAAATTATAGCACCCTGTTTAACATCGTAAGCATCTTGCCTTGATTTTCATTTCACAAACTGAAAGTATTACTTACTTTTACAGAAAAATGTTGGTACCGCGGCACCAGAAGACCACGCACCGCCTATGTTTACACCCTGTTTAAGACGCTAAATGGTAAAGGTTTACCTTTTTACGACCTCCAGACCTTGAAAAACTTGCATTCCCTTTCGGGTGGCACATACGCCAAAAGGGGAGGATCCTGCGGGGTTTCTGTCAGTTTCTTTAATCTATTAAAGGTTCCATCTATGAACAAAAGTTTTGTTAAAGATGGTCGTCCCCAGTCACTAGCGATCACCTTTTTGGAGGAGGATATTTGGTTAAGAAAAGCAGGTGGAACAGAGTGATGAAAAGGGGAGAAAAATCCCGGCTGTTATTTTTTTCTCGCTTCTATCATCCTCCACTCGCGCTTCTCGCTTGTCTCCGGCACCGGTAATCCCGTGCTCCTCACCAAGGCTATGTTCACTACCGAAACGAAAAGCTAGTTATCCGGTATAGTATGAACACCTATCAGATATGTGACTCTCCAATTTAGAGATCGGCGAAGCGCAGCTTCGCTCTGTTACAGAAATCGCCCCGAAATCACCGTTCCTTAGCTTGCGTTGCAGCTAGCCCAGGCACTTGTCTAAACCATTTGTATAGAAGAAGGTTTAGAGCAACCTCGTCCCCAGGGGTCCCTTTTGTCATGCGCTGGAAAAATCCTTGTCGCTGACCAAAAGGATCGCGGCCTCTGGGAACGAGATTAGGTTAGAGCGTCTACGAGGCAGGCAACCGTTCCTATGTGCGAACAGAAGTCCTGTCCGGTATGATTTTCGTGTCAGCGCAAAAGCTGTCCAATACAGTGCGAACATAGCCTAACTTCCTTAGGAAAGCACGTGGAGGAGGCACAAAATTGTCAAATAATCATTGACAAGTACATTTAGCTTTGAAATTTGGCCAAGTTTCTGACCTTTAATGTATACACATCACCGGACGGGTCAAGAGATTATTCCATCATATCACTTACAACTGGTTAGTGGGTTGTATCCTTTTCAGGAGTGCAATCACGAAGCGCTGTAGCTTTCGCTATTGCAATCACTAAACTACAACTCTGTATTGAGCTTTAGTCCGTAGAGACGTTTTACTCAACCCCATCACAGCTAACTTAAGCTTGACGTTGTTCGTTTCCCAAAACCGGCGGCTAAATATGAAACAAATGATTGAAGAAGATAAGCAGCCAAGCCGTAGGAAAACACTTAACAGCTTGTGTTCCGTGTCAGCTTTGCTGTTGTCTCTTGTGTGTTGTATGGCACTAATTCACGTGGAACTATGCATACAAGAACATCATCGACTGATGTCACATTCAGTAACATTCTGTGATCAAATGCAAACGCAGATTCTTCGGAAAGTTCAGAAGAATTACGAACGATGGCAATTTACGAAAGCTGGTGGTTTAAAAGGTCATTTGCAACGGACAAATGGTGAGGAACAGTTTTATAATTCAAACACACAGAGTTATTATCAGCTTGTTTCAGATCCTTCCATTATGAAAATCATTCTTGCTTAGTACGTGAGCATTTGTATTTTCATAATGTTATTCCGACTACCCTTAGATTCTGAAAGGAGGGGACTCAAGAGGCTTGTATGGGAAGCTGTCACGAACACGAGAACATAATACAAAAGCCAACTGCGAGAAGAGTAAAGTGTCCTACAAACCCACCCGTCAGTCCAGACCTCCAGTTTTTAAAGCGGCTCTGCACGTTTTGATTTAGAGTGAACGATAAGAAAAACCTTCTTCCACATACAATAAATTAAGTGCTATAAAATAATTCAGTGCTTATATCGAACACCAAATAGTCCGTATTTCCTTGAGGCTACACCTGAGCTGAACTGAACTTTAGCATATTGAGAACTTAAAGTCTATTTTTGGATGTTAGCTGAGGTTACGTGAGAAAGAAAATCTTTATGAAGCAACCGCCGTTTTTTGTTTTGCTTTGTTTTTGGACGTGTGTATGTTTTCAACTTTTACTTTTATCTTTCTACTTCAGTAATGCTCACAAAGGTCTTCATTATTTTTGAAAGGTCTTGGTCGGTATGAAAACGTCAATTCAAGACAGAAACGAGCATCACCCGATAATTCACAGCCAACAACGGTCCAAACTGCATCCCAAGTAAAACTACTCATCAAAGAAGAGCTTCGTCTGCTGCAAAACCAATTCTGTGAAAAAGATGAAAAGCTTTGCCGCTCAGGACCAAAAGGTAATGCAGGGCGACGGGGAAGACCCGGATTCCGGGGGAGATCAGGCCCCCCAGGAAAGCCCGGGCCAGAAGGACCTCCAGGTAAACATGGGCCAATAGGACCTCCAGGACCCGTCGGCACTAAAGGTGATATCGGAGTACCGGGGATCCCTGGTCCCATGGGTCCTAGAGGCCCACCAGGCGAAACGGGAACCAAGGGTGAGCCGGGCCAGTCCATTACGGCTCCTTCTCTGCTGCAGAGTCCTGTTGAAACAACTGTCAATCAAAGTCAGACAGCCATCTTGAAATGTTCAGCAGATGGAAATCCGACCCCACAGATCACGTGGTCTAAGATGAACTCGCGGCTTCCTGTGGGACGTAACAAGGTAGAGGCCAGTGGTGCTCTGATTTTGAAGGACGTGAGGCCTGAGGATGAGGGAGTCTACAGCTGTGAAGCTAAAAATTTACTGGGGAGCGTTAACGCTTCAGCGAAACTCACTGTACAGTGTAAGTCGACCTAGTCATTTTATTTAAAAATTAAAGTGGACTAAGAATTTTATTAATCGATAATTACCGGCGGATTCTTGGATTTAACTTGGTTGCATATACCGGGGTAAAAAAGGTCCTTAAACAGAACATTATAAACAAACTCCTATATTATGTCATCGGTTACAATTGGATGTTAAACTTCAATTCATGGTATTAAACATAGACAGTGTTTAACAAAAGACATGTTTTTTGTCGTGTTCAATTTTGCTAAATCTGATCTGTATCTGGATATCGTTTAGTGCTAATAGTATCAAGAAGGGCAACAACGTAACGCAGGCTACAAAACCATTCATCTACTTAAAATAAGCTACTTGCAAACACATTTTGTGGGGGCCACTGATTTTCTGCGCTCTAACTCAGTTTTTCTTTAACAACCGGCCCTGATTTTCTATTTTTTGCTAGTTGGTCCGCAACTTTCATTGTCATCCAATCGACTGATGGCTGAAGAGCAACAAAACGTCACCATGGCCTGCACTGCAACTGGTCAGCCGTCACCTAAGATCACATGGTCCAAGGCAGTAGGAAGTTTACCTGGAGACAGAATCAAGGTGCAAGGTGGAACCATGAAAATCTACAGTGTCAAAAAAAAAGATGGTGGAGTATACATTTGTAAGGCAGAGAATATTCTGGGATTAGCGACAGACACGACCCAACTCACGGTGTTTTCTCCTTTGCGGTTCAAAGTTCGTCCTCCACAAGAAGTGACTCCTGTCATTGGTTCAACTCTCCGTCTGCCATGTGTGGCCGCAAGTGAACTGAGTACTAAACTTGCTTGGACAGTAGATGGCGTTGGTGTACTTCCTGGGAACACCCGTGTTCTTCGAAATGACACTCTAATTATCGAGGACATCAAGAAAACTCAAAGAGGGTCTTACACTTGTCGAGCGAGTAATGCACTAGCAACAATAGAAGCTACAGTCAAAATCAATTCTCCAGTTGTTGTTGCTTCCTGTTCTGTGATTAAAAAATACGTCAGCAGTGTAAGCGGAAATTACGTCATTGATCCTGATGGTGAGGGAGGTCTGGCACCATTCACGGTTTTCTGTGACATGACCGATAAAAGTGGAGTTGGCGTGACAGTCATTAGTCACAACAGTGAGAGTAGAACACGTGTTGATGGGTGTAATCCATCAGGGTGTTACTCACGTGACATTCGTTACACAGGAGCGAGTCTGTCACAACTGGCGAGTCTCACCAGAGTCTCTTCAAACTGTGAGCAGTTTATCAAGTATGAGTGTTATCAAACAATGTTCTTAACACTTGGATATGCCTGGTGGGTGTCACGTGATTCTTCAAAGATGATGTACTGGGGCGGAGCTTCACCTGGCAGTAGTAAGTGCGCATGTGGGATGACTCACTCATGTGCAGACTCCAGTTATGGTTGTAACTGTGATAAGAACGACAATGCATGGCGTGAGGACAGCGGTCTTCTCGCAGATAAGACAAAGCTTCCAGTAAAACAGCTCAGGTTTGGTGATACTGGCGGAAGCATCGAACACGGTTACCACACCCTGGGGAAACTGAAATGCTTTGGCATTGCATGACGATGAACTACCTTGTACTAGAGAAACTATACCATTCATCAGTTTAACACTAGATTCTAGCAATTTATATCATATTGTTAAGTTGTATCATTGAGTTAACAGAGCGAAAGGTTGTATTCTGCAAGTGGGATTAACGTTACCAGTGAAAGTGGCCGCTAAATGGATGAAAGCGTAAAAATCTTTCTGTCTAGCTGGTAATTTGGCAAATAACACATTGCCCTTCACTTAAGTTTTTCTCGAATTACTAGTTAAACTGTTAAGATGTAGATTAAAGCTTTGAAAAGACAGGCCCTCCTTGCTCATCCCGGTATGCACACTGTTTAAAATATCCCCTGTTTGGAAGATGGCCATATTTTAGGTGTTCTAGGAAAACAAGCAGTTTAAAATTTGCAAAACCGTAACAAAGAAAAGAATGACAGAACTCGAGGAACTAGAGGAAGTGTTCTTCTATCCTTCCCCCTCGTCCCACCTTCCACACTCAGAAAGATCTTGTTCGTTTCTTTTGCACCCTAGCCTACCCCGACCCCCGAGAGCTTTTTGCAGCTGTTTTTCACCAAAGAAGATGACTAGTCTAACAGCAAAAGGTAAACCTCGCGGATGAAATCAATAAATTTTCGGTCAAACGAAACAAAAAAGTAAACGTAGCAATAAAGCTAAGATAGCCTGACAAGTATATTGGTGTCGTTTCACGATTCCCTGAAATAATCAGTCCGCCATTTTTTCAAGTTCACAACCAAAACAACTCAACCTCGTCCCCAGGTCTTCTCGGTTAACGATGCCTTAACCTGCGAAAACGCTGCATTTTTTACGTCATTTCCTCGTTAAAGTCAAAATTCTTCCACATTTGGTCATCAGTAACTGGTTATGGTGAATTAAACGTGTGTTTTTAGCCAATCAGAATCGGGGAAATATTTTGAATGAATAATAAAAATTGTTTCGCGCCAAAAGGGGACGATTATTCGAGGGAAGGCGATTATTTCAAATGCATGTATTGCTCACTGGAAGTCGTGCACTAAATATTTTGCTTTATAATCCCTTTACTTATCAAAAATAATCACATCAAATAAACTTAACATGGGCTTTTTAAGTGTTCCAAATTTGTTTCCCTGTTTAATCATCAATTTTAATATCATCGGTGTCAGATGAGTAGAGTCGTTACTACCAGTTTTGTAAGTATTGAGTTGTAAACAATCAGTAAATAAAAGCTTGTTTGTTGTCATAGGTGTCAATTTTCCTCGACAGGGAGGGACGAAGATAGCGAAAGGGGTGGGTGGGGGTGATTGTACGGTCAACTCTCTGTTGACGAACACCTCCATAAGACTGACACCTCTCTAAGTCACCTGTTGTTGGTCCCTGCCGTTTTTCAGTCATTTTACTGTAACTATACTCTTTAATATATAGATTTACCCAGGGCTAAAAGCGAAGCTCTAGTTAATATTAATACTTATAAAAAAAGAATTAAATCGTGTAATGTTAAACGTAGACGGAAATGAAAATGGCATCAAGATCAATCGATCTAATTAGCAAAAAAAACATTGCAAGTGCTGCACACTTTTTTTTCTTACTGCAAAATACCGTGAATTTGCACGTGCAGCACGCATTTTTGTCTTTCTTTGCCGTTGTTTTGCACGACCACAACGCTGTTTTGTACGACTAAAGCGTCAAACTTTTTATGGAAGAATTGTCGTATGTGCCTACCCAATATTTTGTTCCTTGTGTTCATGTTCGCTTTCATTTTTCACTGGCCCTCATTTACACCCTGCTGGCCGCTAGCATTTCTCAGGGACCTGTCATTTATTAGAGCGGGGGAGGGCTGGTGCAATTCTTTTTTCCCAGGTGAATTTTTGTCATGCCCTCCCCCAATTTCCTGCAGAAAAAAATGTAACCCTCCCCCTTGTATGGTCCAAAATAGTTATGACCCTCCCCACGCTAAAAGATATGACAGGGATTATTAAAAGAGATCAACTTTTACCTTGTGATGAAGGGAGGCGCTAATACGACATTTAGGAACAGGTATGTAAGATCACCTCAAGCATTGACGCAATATTGAGCGCGAACAATCTTGATGCTGCTGGAAAATTTTACACGACCGATTATTATATGTTCTTGTCCCAGCTGATCAGTTAATACTGAGGGCGAACATTATGGAGCTCTGCAGTGAGTTACTAGAGAACATATCAGATATGGATAGACGAATTAAAGCTCACCTTAACACCCTGTTTCACTCAAAGACTGGTAATTTTGATGTTATTACTAGGCTTGATGAAGCTAAAAAAAGAGTAAACAGTGAATTGAAATATCTTAATGAGAAACTTGATCAATGCAAAGACATGTTTCGTGGTGTGTTACTGTTGAAAAACAAATCAAGAAAAAGATCACAGAAACAGAACAAAAGGAAGAGCAAACAAAAGGAAACAACAGAGAGAAAGTAAAAATTTTAAACTGCTTCCTCAATTGACAATGTGAATGTAGAATCTCTTGCTCGCCTTTCATTTAGACAGGTCAGGTGGCTGACAAAAATGGCAAAGAATGGTCACTTGACAGAAAGAGCCATTACAACAACACAAGACTATCTACAAGGTTTTATGGAAGAAAGTGAGCAAGAACTGGATACAGTTAAAAGTCTCTCTGGGGAAGATAGTGACAGCTTGACAGAGAATGAGGAGTGTGGTGACTAAACCTTAAATATTGTGATGCTCCACTCACGGGTCTAATGTGAGCTGGATTAATCTATACTGTTTCAACATTTAATATGTGTTGATTAGTTAGTTCTCACAGAAAATCTTCAAGAACGTTTACATATAAAATGTTTTGTTTGATATTTAAAGACCGCTTTTATGCAATAGTTGACATACATGTAGGGTTGTTGGGTTGTTCACGTTGATTATTATTAAAGTTTAAAATGCTTTCTGTACAAGGGACTTGTTTGTTAAATAATGTATTTTATTTTATTTTATTTATTTTTGTTTTAAGTGAACAGCAATGTTTCCTAAAAATGGTATGGCCCTCCCCAAAGCCCAGCTTAAAATTTTTGGTGACCCTCCCCTTTTTGGCTACATAAAATGTAATGACCCTCCCTCCATTTGCACCAGCCCTCCCCCCCTCTAATAAATGACAGGTCCCTCATTTTCTTCCCGCCGCTTTGAATTTTGAGAATTTTCTTCCTACGGAATTCGTCTCCTTTGTTTTCAATCACTCGCTCTAGCTCTTTCTTTGTTATCCACTTGAGTATAAACATAAAAAAAAACGTCAAAGAAGACACGGCTTTGTTGTTGTTTTTTCTTTCTAAAAGTCCGGGCGGCTGTGCGATTTCCTTCCAAATAAAACATTGTGCTATACCTGTCGATTGAGTTATTTTACTTTGGTATGCCTGTGGTGCGGATGGACGGTCGGTCAAGAGGGCGGGCGGGCGTACCGTCACGTGACTACCAAAAGTTCTCGGATGGCCGTGGACAGGGTTTTCGTCGATCGGTATCATTTTAAGAAAGTTCAGTTCACTGTTTTAACGGGAAACAACATTTCTTGAATTCCGCACCACAGAATCGGCACATCACGTATCCCGCGCATAATTCAAATTCCGAGGGTCCCCTATAGCGTTCTTCAATCCCGTAATCTCGAGGGTTATTTTTGGCGTCTCACCTCCTAAGCATACTTTCAATCCCGAAACTCGCCCGAATCAAATCCCGAATCCCGAGCTTCAAATAAGGGAAATCCCGGGTCCCCAAAAACCTATTCGGCACCCTTCAATTCGGGATCCAACGCTAAATCGAGCTCTGCATTTCATATGAATCCCGAATCCCGCGGGTAAATAAGTTAAATACCAAATCTCGAAAAAAAACCTTTTCGGAGGACCCACAACAATTCTGCCCAGAAAGTCCCAGAAGTTCCCTCACTTTGAATTTCCGCCAATTTTTTAACCTAAAAAGTATTACTCTTGCTGGGTTAAGGGATTATTTTCCCATATCAGTTACAACTCATGGTGGGTTGTATCCATTTCAGTGAGGAAATTTAATAAGTCACGTTTCAGCTTCCGCTTTTCGTTTTGCTTAACATAAAACGCTCTGAGTTTTCGTCGCCAAAGAAGATTAACTTAACACCTTCAATTTGTTATCTCGAGATTGACGCTGTGTATCTCTGAAAACTGTTTTAAACATGAAACAGCCGACTAATAAGGAAGACAAGAAGACAGACAGAAGAAAAACACTCCACAGCTTGTGTTCTGTGTCAGCTTTGCTGTTGTCTGTTGCGTGTTGTATGGCTCTAATTCACGTGGAACTCCGAATACAACAACATCATCGACTGATATCACACTCGGTAACATTCTGTGATCAGATGGAAACGCAGATTCTGAGGAAAGTTCAGCAGAATTACGAACGATGGCAAGTTACGAAAGCTGATGGCATAAAAGGTCATTTGCAAGGGACAAATAGTAAGGAAAGGTTTTACAAAATTTTCTGGTTTTTGATATTAACATCAGCTTGTTTCAAATCCTGGCGATTATGAAAATTATCCTTGTTTGACATAAGAAGAGCTTTGTTCAAAATTTGTTCTGAGTACTCGCTTAGAATCCGCAATAAGAGCACAGGCTTATAATCGGTGAGGCTGTCAAGAACAGGGGAATAAGAGAGCCAACCAACGAAAGGACATTCTTAACAAAAAAAACAGCCCGTCCTGAGTAAGTTTAAAAGTATCACTGCACATTTCGAACGAACGATATTATAACAACCTTCAGCTACACTGATACAGTAAATGAAAATGAAAATTATAATTATTCGCCTCTATCGAACACAAAATGAGTCCGTATTTCCTTTGGGCTACATACGAGGAGTTGGCTAATTAGCAAATGGACATGACTTGAACTGAATTGAGTGTATATTGTTGGCTTAGCTCGGTAAGAATTTAAAAAGACTATTTTTTGAAAGTAACTGAGGAAGCGTGTCAGGAAGAAAAACCGTCAAGACAGCTGTCGTATTTTAGATTGTTTTCACTTTTGGGGGTTTGTTTGCTTTTTCTTTGGTACGATGTATATTTCTATTTTTACTTAATCCTCAGAAAGGGCTTTATTTAATGTTTTGTTAGGTCTTGGCAACTATGAAAACGTCAATTCAAGACAGAAGAGAGTGTCACCCGCTAACTCACGAACAAAATCGGTCCAAACAGAATCGCAAGTAAAACTACTCATCAAAGAAGAGCTTCGAGTGCTGCAAAACCAATTCTGTGCAAAAGATGAAAAGCTTTGCCGCTCAGGACCAAAAGGTAATGCAGGGCGACGGGGAAGACCGGGATTCCGAGGGAGACCAGGCTCCCCAGGGAAGCCCGGGCCAGAAGGACCTCCTGGTAAACATGGGCCAGTAGGACCTCCTGGACCCGTCGGCATTAAAGGGGATCTCGGAGTACCGGGGGCCCCTGGTCCCATGGGTCCTAGAGGCCCACCAGGTCAAAAGGGAACCAAGGGTCAGCCGGGCCAGTCCATCACGGCTCCTTCTCTGCTGCAGAGTCCTGTTGAAACAACTGTCAATCAAAGTCAGACGGCCATCTTAAAATGTTCAGCGGATGGAAATCCAACTCCACAGATCACGTGGTCTAAGATGAACTCGCGGCTTCCGGTGGGACGTCACAAAGTAGAGTCCAGTGGTGCTCTGATTTTGAAGGACGTGAGGCCTGAGGATGAGGGAGTCTACAGCTGTGAAGCTAAAAACTTACTGGGGAGCGTCAACGCTTCAGAGAAACTCACTGTACAGTGTAAGGAGGCTTTGTGTTACACTTGTTAATCACATTTTGGGTGCCACTGTTTTTCTTAAACCACGCTCTAAATTAGACTTTCTTTTATTAATAAACGACCCTCATTCTCTATTTCTCAACAGTTGGTCCGCAACTTTCCTTGTTATCCAATCGACTGATGGCTGAAGAGAAACAAAACGTCACCATTGCTTGCAACGCTACTGGTCAGCCGTCACCTAACATTACGTGGTCCAAATCCGTAGGAAGATTACCTGAAAGCAGAAGTCACGTGCAAGGTGGAACCATGAAAATCATTGGAGTCGCAAGAAAAGATAGTGGAATATACATTTGTAAAGCAGACAATATTCTGGGTTCCCCCACAGACACTGTTTTACTAATTGTATACTCTCCGTTGCGGTTCAAAGTCCATCCTCCACAAGAAGTGACTCCGAACTATGGTTCCACTCTCCGTCTGCCGTGTGTGGCCGAGAGTGAGCTGAGTACCACAATTACTTGGTTAAAAAATGGCGCTGGTGTCTTTCCAGCTAACACATATGTTCTCCATAGAGGTACCCTAGTTCTCGAGAACATCAAGAAGTCCACTGAAGGTTATTACACCTGCAGAGCAAGCAATGCCCTGTCAACAATAGAAGCTAAAGTCAAAATCGATGCTCCGATTTCTGCTTCCTGTTCTGAAGTTAAAAAATACATCAACAGTGTCAGCGGAAATTACGTCATTGATCCTGATGGCGAGGGCGGTCTGGCACCATTCACGGTGTTCTGTGACATGACTGATAAAAGTGGAGTTGGCGTGACAGTCATTGGTCACGACAGTGAGAGCAGAACACATGTTGACGGATGTGAAAATGCGGGGTGTTACTCACGTGACATTCATTACACAGGAGCGAGTCTGTCTCAGCTGGCGAGTCTCACCCGAATCTCTTCCCAATGTGAGCAGTTTATCAAGTATGAATGTTATAATTCGGGTTTGTGGCTTAGCAGTCCAAACGGGTGGTGGGTGTCACGTGATTCTGCTATAATGAAGTACTGGGGTGGAGCGTCACCCGGTAGTGGTAAGTGCGCATGCGGGATAACCAACTCATGTGCACACTCCAGTGATCGTTGTAACTGTGATAACAACGACAATGTATGGCGTGAGGACAGCGGTGTTCTCACTGATAAGACAAAGCTTCCAGTCAAACAACTCAGGTTTGGTGATGTGAATACTGGCGAGGAAGGTTACCACACTCTGGGGAAGCTGAAGTGCTTTGGTATTGCATGACAATGCACTACCCTGTACAAGGGAAACTATATCGTTCATCAGTTTAACACAGCTTCAAGCAATTTATCTTAAATTGTTAAGTTGTATCATTGAGCAGTAAATTAACAGAGCGAAAGGTTCTATTCTGCAAGTGGGATATTAACGTTACCAGCGAAAGTGGCCAATAAAACTGATAGTTCAATGGATGAGAGCGCGTACAGAACTCTCTCCCACCTTCCACACCCAGAAGAGCTAATGTTCGTTTCTTTTCCGCATGCACCCGTACCCCGATCCCCGAGAGCTTTTTGCAGCTGTTTTCCACCAAACAAGATGAGTACTCTGGCAGCAAAAGGTAAGCCGCGCACATGTAATCAATAAATTTTCATGAAAGGAAACAAAAAAGCAAACTGATTAGCTATAAATCAAAGATAGCCTGTTAAGTATATTAGTGTCGTTTCACGATTCCCTGAAATAATCAGTATAAGAAGAGAAATCGGGCTTCCCACGAGCAAGTGCGGAGGCAAAGTGAGGCTCGTTCTTCGTGGTAATCGAATTTGATTCACTCGCGTTAGCAGCAACATTATTACCAAACTACAAAAAAACGCAATCAATATTAAGTATTCTACTGTGCTTGTGAATTGTTCATCAACTGACTCGCGTATAATGGTTAACAGGTTAATTAAAATACAGTCAACTCTCCCGTTTTTAAGTCATTTTACTGTAGGTATACTCTCTATAAGACGGGCACCTCTTCAAAACAGACAACTCGAGACAACGGACACTTTGAGAAGTGCTTTATGCAGTGAAAATACCTCAAAACGGAAACGTAGGTGCTCTATATGACAGTACTGAATTGCAAACTTTTTAATATTTTGCAGTCTTTCTCCAGTTCATAGAGTGCATACTGTTACGCTTTTAGACCGCTAAGTCGTGAACGTTTGATTGTATAATAAAAAAATGATTTCACTTTTGTGTTACAATATTCTAGTTTTAGCTCTTTTTCACAAGTTAAACAGACGTGTATTCATTACGAATGCGTTCAGCCTAAGTTTTTACTGGTGTCAAGTTACCTTGACCCTCTCTAATCTGGACATCTGTCTAAGACGTACAGTTCCGGCCGGTCCCGAAGGTCTCCATCAAAGAGAAAGTTGACTGTAAGTTCAGTGTTTTTAGTGAAACAAAAGTGTGGTCTGAAAAGTGCAATGTTTCCAGACTTTTCGAGTTTGAGCCCTTCATCAGTCACAAATTTAAGTGATTTTCTAAACCATTATTATCTTTCACTGGCTTGTTCCATTTGTTATGTTTTAAGTGGCCGATTACCATTTAGAAATATACAGGTGCACTTAACCGGAAATTTTGAGGAAAATACCTAAAAACAACAACAAAGCGTGAATAAAGGTTCCTGAAGCCATTTTAAGCATTTAATTATAAGGAGATTGCTGGGAAAAAATTTATCCACTCCCAGCAAGACCGGTGGAAGGGTTCCCAACCAGCAAGGTGCACCTATAACCTGCAACCTGGCTTACTGGGAAGTTTCCCAGCAGACCTATGTCCAGACATTACTGGCCAGTTGGGGTGTGGTCAAAGGGGCAAAATTTAGACCTTCAGTGGGGTTGTCTTTTTCCCACCAACACTTTCTTTCCGAGGACATTTTTTTTCCAAATCTCCCAGCCAGCAAAAATTAGCCTGAAGAACAGATATTTTGAGGAACAGATCCATTGGGTGGCCCTGAATATAAAGTCCTGGAAGCTGGACTTAAAAACACTGACTGAAAGGTTCCTTTAAGCAGTACTTAGTCTTATTGTTACAGCCCCTTTTGAAGTAACTGAGCTAAGTTGTTGGCACGGTGAAAGCATGACAGCCTGGGCTGTATTTAACGATGAACTCTGTTTTAGTCGAAAGAGCCACAGGCACCAGATAGTTAGATATTACGAAAATTGGCCTCGTGACAGGGTGGACATAAAAGGTTTTTATCGATCGATATCATTTTAAGAAAGTACAGTTCACTGTTTTAACGGGAAACAACATTTCTTGAATTCCGCATCGCAGAATCAGTAAATCACGTATCCCGCGCATAAGTCCAATTCGAGGGACTCACTAATACGGTTCTTCAATCCCGTAATTTCGACCCAAAATTTCATGATATCCCCTATTCCCAAGGGTTATTTTTAGCATTTCACCTCCCGCGTATACTTTCAATCCCGAAACTCGCCCCGATTTTGCTTTCAAATCCCGAATCCCGAGCTTCAAAGAAGGGAAATCCCGGGTCCCGAAAAACTTATTCGGCACCCTTCAATTCGGGATCCAACGCTAACTCGAGCTCTGCATTTCATATGAAATCCCGAATCCTACGGGTAAATAAGTTAAATACCAAGTCTAAAAAAAAACCTTTTGTGGGGACCCTCAACAATTCTGAACAGGAAGTCCCAGAAGTTCCCTCAATTTAAATTTCCGCCAATTTTTTAGACCTATAAAGTATTACTCTGGCTAGGTCAAAGGATTATTTTCTCGTATCAGTTACAACTCATGGTGGGTTGTATCCATTTCAGGGACGAAATTTAATAAGTCACGTTTCAGCCTCCGCTTTTCGTTGTGCTTAATATATAAAACGCTCTGAGTTTTCGTCGCCAAAGAAGATTCACTCCACGCCTTCAATTTGTTATCTCGAAATTGACGCTGTGTATCTCTGACAACTGTTTTAAACATGAAACAGCTGACTAGTAAGGAAGACAAGAAGAAGAGCAGAGAAACACTGAATAGCTTGTGTTCTGTGTCAGCTTTGCTGTTGTCTGTTGCGTGTTGTATGGCTCTAATTCACGTGGAACTTCGAATACAAGAACATCATCGACTGATATCACACTCGGTAACTGTCTGTGATCAGATGGAAACGCAGATTCTGAGGAAAGTTCAGCAGAATTACGAACGATGGCAAGTTACGAGAGTTGATGGCATAAAAGGTCATTTGCAGGGGAGAAATGGTAAGGAAAAGTTTTACAATACAATACAATAAGAGTTTATTGTGAAAATACACTTAGCTACAATAATGGTGTGCTTTCACAGACGGAACCGAAATCGGGATCTGTGAAAGCACGCCAGCTAATTTACAGGTATTCCACAAACACAATAAAATTAAGAGTTAAAAAACTAGATGTGGAATATTCTATAATTAATATTATAACAATAAAATCTTAATAAGTATATCTAGTATATATAGTTTTATTAAATTTTCTGGTTTTTGATGTTAACATCAGCCTGTTTCAGATCCTGGCGATTGTGAAAATTATCCTTGTTTAACATAATGTATCGGTCAAATCGAAGCTTCAACATCCCCCCCCCCCCGGGCATACCCCGGGCATTTGACAACTTTGCCGTCCCGGGCAGGAGGGAATTTGATTATCAGTGTCTTCCAGGGGGTGGGGAATTTGATCCCTATGCGTTAGGGGTGGGGAATTTGAACTGCACCCTCGATTTCATGTGAAATCTCTGGCGTGGCGAGCTGCATGGGGGACATGGTGTTAGAGGATTTTCGTGGAAAAGATTGTGCCTTTGTGGCCAATTGGTTACGATGTTTGTGCCGTATTTGAAGGTATTTAAATTTTAATATTTTTAATATTGGATTCAGGCTTTGAATATATGAATGTATTAAGTTTTGTTTATAATGAATTACAGTACCTATTCTTGGGTTGCAGGTGACGTCACCAAAAATCAAACTAAGAAACTATCGATTCTTCTGAATTTCTACTTTCACGAGGTATTGCAGTACCCAAACACCTTTACATAAACAAATTTTTGGTTCGAAAGGGTTCTTCATTTTGCGAGAGAGGACGCTTGAATTTCCAGGCTTTTGCGTGACGCGGCATTTAGTTGGCGGCCGGGAAAGTTCTTATGTGGATTAAAAACGTTACCAATTTTGGGCGATTTTGCAATCTAAACATTCCTTGTCTAAGAATAAATATTACTGTAATCTTTATGAGTTCCTCAAGCGCATTAGTAGGAAAACTCGAAAACAGATGTTTCTGTTGGTATCCGGCGGCCATATTGGTGTTCCTGAAAGGGACACTAACATGGCGTTTCCATACAAAGCTTTATAAATTTAGGTAAACCGTTTTTTCCCAATATCTCGCATTTGAAATATTTCACAGACCTGATTCTTGGCAAGGGATTTTGTATATTTATCTTTTTTCATTCCCTAGATTCTAGTCCTTCTGTATTGAATGGTTTACATTTTCATTTTTCATTGCGTGACAGTGCAAGCCGAGAATACCGGGTTTCAATAAAGCTCAACAGAGGTCAATTATTTTGACCTGCGGTATCCATATTAATTGATAAGGTGAGCGATGGTGCATGTCAGTGAATTTTTGATGATGTAGTTATCTCAATAGGTCGGATTATTTTATAAAGAACCCTTTGTATGTTGCGCAACACACGAAGAAACTCTGAGCCTTCAGTGACCTTGTAGCAGCGATTTCCGCCGCTTTGCACGAGACTTTTGTTCATTGTAAATACGCTAACAGTGCTTCTCAGTTTTTGTAATATTGAATGCGAATTATTTGCTGTATTTATAAAGATTTTGTTCGACACCTGAAGGCGTTTCTGCCGTCCTTCTGTCATCTATGTGCCTGTGAAATGTCCCTGGGGTGGGGGCATTTGATCACCTGAATGGACCCTAGTGTGGGGCATTTGAACAGCATTTTGGCCCGGGTAGAGGGGAATTTGAACAATAATTTTCAAAAAAGTCAAATGCCCGGGGGGTGGATGTTGAAGCTTCGATTTGACCGATACATAAGGGGAGCTTGATCTTCAAAATTTGTTCCGACTACTCGCTTACAATCCGTAATAAGAGCACAGGCTTGTAATTGGTGATGCTGTCAAGAATAGAAGAACACAACAAGAGCCAACCAACCGCAAAAGGAGTGACAACAACTCGTCCTGAGTTAGTTTAAAAGTATCACTGCTCATTTGGAACGAACGATGTTATAATAACCTTCAGCTGCACTGATACAGTAAATAAAAATCAAAATGAAAATTATTCGGTTCTATCGAACACAAAATGAGTCCGTATTTCCTTGGGCTATATACGAGGAGTTGGCTATTTATAGCAAATGGACATGACTTGAACTGGATTGGGTGTACAATGTTGGATTAGCTCGGTAAGAATTTAAAAAGACTATTTTTTTACGCTAACTCAGAGGATGCGTGTCGGGAAGAAAAACCGTCAAGGCAGCGGTCGTTTTTTAGATTGTTTTCACGTTTGGGGGTTTGTTTGTTTTTTCTTTGGTACGATATACAATTCCATTTTTACTTAATGCTCAGAAAGGGCTTTATTCAATGTTTTGAAAGGTCTTGGCGAGTATGAAAACGTCAATTCAAGACAGAAGAGAGCGTCTCCCGCTAACTCACGAACAAAATCGGTCCAAACAGAATCGCAAGTAAAACTGCTCATCAAAGAAGAGCTTCGAGTGCTGCAAAACCAATTCTGTGCAAAAGATGAAAAGCTTTGCCGCTCAGGACCAAAAGGTAATGCAGGGCGACGGGGAAGACACGGATTCCGAGGGAGACCAGGTCCCCCAGGGAAGCCCGGGCCAGAAGGACCTCCTGGTAAACATGGTCCTGTAGGACCTCCAGGACCCGTCGGCATTAAAGGTGATCTCGGAGTACCGGGGGTTCCCGGTCTCATGGGTCCTAGAAGCCCACCAGGTCAAAAGGGAACCAAGGGTGAGCCGGGCCAGTCCATCACGGCTCCTTCTGGGCTGCAGGGTCCTGTTGAAACAACTGTTAATCAAAGTCAGACTGCCATCTTGAAATGTTCAGCAGATGGAAATCCAACCCCACAAATCACGTGGTCTAAGATGAACTCGCGGCTTCCAGTGGGACGTCACAAGGTAGAGTCCAGTGGTGCTCTGAATTTGAAGGACGTGAGGCCTGAGGATGAGGGAGTCTACAGCTGTCAAGCTAAAAATTTACTGGGGAGCGTTAACGCTTCAGCCAACTCACTGTACAGTGTAAGTCGACCTGGTCAATTTAATTAAATATCAAAGTGGACTAAGAATTTTATTAATCGACAATTACCAGGGGAGTCTAGAAACTAAACTTCAAAAAGACAAGTTGGATAGACGGGGATTAAAAAGCTCCTTAAACAGAACATTAGAAAAAAAATTCGTACATTATGTCACCGGTTACAATTGGATATTTAACTTCAAATCATGGTATTATGGTATAGTTCAGACAGTGTTTAACCGAAAACATGTATGTTGTCGTTCTCAATTTTGCTACATCTGATCTGTATCTGGATATTGCTTAGTGTGAATAGTATCAAGAAGGGCAACAACGCAGGCTACCAAACTATTTATCTCCTTAAAATAAGCCACTTGTAAACACATTTTGGGGGCCACTAGCCTGTTTCAGGCTCCGAGATAGTCGGGTCCGCTGAATTTAGAAAGCGCGAACACGAAAATAAAGCGGGAGGAAACGTGCCTTTTACTTTCGCGTCTTCCCCACTATCTGAGAGCCTAGAACAGACTAGGGGACCACTGATTTGTTTGAACTGCACTTTAACTCAGACTTTCTTTAAGAACCGGCCCCGATTTTCTATTTTTCACTAGTTGGTCCGCAACTTTCATTGTCATCCAATCGACTGATGGCTGAAGAGAAACAAAACGTCACCATGGCCTGCACTGCTACTGGTCAGCCGTCACCTAGGATCACGTGGTCCAAGGCAGTGGGAAGTTTACCTGGAGGCAGAATCAAGATGCAAGATGGAACCATGAAAATCTACAGTGTCACAAAAAAGGATGGTGGAACATACATTTGTAAGGCCAAGAATATTCTGGGTTCTTCAATAGCCACTGCTCAACTTATTGTGTACACTCCTTTGCGGTTCAAAGTCCGTCCTCCACAAGAAGTGACTCCTGTCGTTGGTTCAACTGTCCGTCTGCCGTGTGTGGCCGCGAGTGAGCTGAGTACTACACTTGCGTGGACAATGGATGGCGTTAGGGTACTTCCTGTAAATGCCCGTGTTCTCCAAAATGACACTCTAGTTATTGAGAACATCAAGAAAACTCATAGAGGATCTTACACTTGTCGAGCGAGTAATGTTCTGGCAACAATAGAAGCTAAAGTTAAAATAAATTTTCTAGGGAGAGCTGCTTCCTGTTCTGTGATTAAAAAATACGTCAGCAGTGTAAGCGGAAATTACGTCATTGATCCTGATGGCGAGGGAGGTCTGGCACCATTCACGGTGTTCTGTGACATGACTGATAAAAGTGGAGTTGGCGTGACAGTCATTAGTCACGACAGTGAGAGTAGAACACATGTTGATGGATGTAATCCAGGGTGTTACTCACGTGACATTCGTTACACAGGAGCGAGTCTGTCTCAGCTGGCGAGTCTCACCAGAGTCTCTTCACACTGTGAGCAGTTTATCAAGTATGAGTGTTATCAAACAATGTTCTTAACACTTGGATATGCCTGGTGGGTGTCACGTGATTCTTCAAAGATGATGTACTGGGGCGGAGCTTCACCTGGCAGTAGTAAGTGCGCATGTGGGATGACTAACTCATGTGCAGACTCCAGTTATGGTTGTAACTGTGATAAGAACGACAATGTATGGCGTGACGACAGCGGTCTTCTCACTGATAAGACAAAGCTTCCAGTAAAACAGCTCAGGTTTGGTGATAGTGGCGAACGCATCGAACACGGTTACCACACCCTGGGGAAACTGAAATGCTTTGGCATTGCATGACGATGAATTACCTTGTACTAGAGAAACTATATCATTCATCAGTTTAACACTAGATTCTAGCAATTTATATCATATTGTTAAGTTGTATCATTGAGTTAACAGAGCGAAAGGTTCTATTCTGCAAGTGGGATATTAACGTTACCAGTGAAAGTGACCGCTAAATGGATGAAAGCGTAAAAATCTTTCTGTCTAGCTGGTAATTTGGCAAATAACATATTGCCCTTCACTTAAGTTTTTCCCGAATTACTAGTTAAACTGTTAAGGTGTAGATTAAAGCTTTGAAAAGATAGCCCCTTCCTTGCTCATTCCGGTATGCAAACTGCTTTTAAAATATCCCCTGTTTGGAAGGTGGTCTAGGAAAGCAAGCAGTTTGAAATTTGCAAAACCGTAACAAAGAGAAGAATGACAGAACTCGATGAACTAGAGCAAGTGTTCTTCTACCCTCCCCTCTCCCACCTTCCATACCCAGAACGAGCTTGTTCGTTTCTTTTGCACCCCTACCCCAACCCCCGAGAGTTTTTGCAGCTGTTTTTCACCAAAGAAGATGAGTACTCTAACAGCAAAAGGTAAACCTCGCGGATATAATCAATAAATTTTCGTCAAACGAAACAGGAAAGCAAAATTAGCTATAAAGCAAAGATAGCCTGACAAGTACATTGGTGTCGTTTGACGATTCCCTGAAATAATCAGTCTAAGAAGAGAAATCGGGCTTCCCACGAGGAAGTGCGGAGACAAAGTTCGTTCCTCGCGGTAATCTAGTTCGGTTCACTCGCGTTACCAGCCACATTATTACCGAACTCGAAACTGAAAATCGCAATCAATATTAAGTATTCTCAGTACTCTACTGTGCTTGTGCATTGTTCATGAACTTACTCGCCTAATTATTAACAGATTACCGTATTTCCCGAATAATAGCCAGGGGCGATTATTCGGGGGAAGACGATTATTTCAAATGCATGTATTGCTCATTGGAAGTCGTGCACTAAATATTTTGCTTTATAATCCCGTTACTTATCAAAAATAATCACATTATATAAACTTAACATAGGCTTTTTAAGTGTTCCAAATTTGTTTCCCTGTTTAATTTTCAATTTCAATATTATCGGTGCATGTCAGAGCTTGAGTAGACTGCTTGCGTCCGCCTTTTCTCTTAAAATGCGCTCGCCGCTCGGTGCTTGGGTTTCACGTGCAGTAACTTTGCAAAGAAAAATAAGTGACCGCTCGCAGTCTAGAGCCTGAGTCGTCACTGATCAGCTTTGTAACTATTCTGTTGTAAACAGTCAGTAAATAAAAGCTTGTTTGTTGTCCTAGGTGTCAACTTTACTCGACAGGGAGGGAAGAAGATAGCGAAAGGGTTGGGTGGGGGTGATTATACCGTTAACTCTCTGTTGACGAACACCTCCATAAGACACACACCTCCCTAAGACGGTCACCTGGTTGTTGTTGGTCCCTGCCGTTTTTCAGTCATTCCACTGTAACTATACTCTTTAATATATAGATTTACCCAGGGCTAAAAGCGAAGCTCTGGTTAATATTAATACTCATAAACAAAGAATTAAATGGTGTAATGTTAAACAGAGACGGCAATGAAAATGGCATCAAGATCAATACATCTAATTAGCAAAAAAACACTGCACGTGCAGCACACTTTTTTTCTTATTAGGAAAAAACAAATTTGCACGTGCAGCACGCTTTTTGGTCTTTCTTTGCCGCTGTTTTGCACGACTACAACGCTGTTTTGTACGACTAAAGCGTCAAACTGTCTAGTTACACATTATTTTTATGGAGGGAGGAATTGTCGTATGTGCCTACCCAATATTTTGTTTCCTGTGTTCATGTTCACCTTTTTTCTTTTTTTTTTTCACTGGCCCTCATTTACACCCTACTGGTCGCTCCTTGCTGGCCGCTAGCATTTCTAATTTTCTTACCGCCGCTTTGAATTTTCATGTTTTTCTTCCTACGGAATTCGTCTCCTTTGTTTTCAATCACTCGCTCTAGCTCTTTCTTCGTTATCCACTTGAGTGTAAGCATCAAAAATAACGTCGAAGAAGACACGGCTTTGTTGTTGTTTATTCTTTCTAAAAGTCCGGGCGGCCATGCGATTTCCTTCCAAATAAAACCTTGAGTTGCATTTGAGTTGTTATACCTGTCGATTGAGTTATTTTACATTGGTATGCCTGTGGTGCGTATGGACGGTCGGTCAAGAGGGCGGGCAGGCGTGCGGTCACGTGACTACCAAAATTTCTCGGATGCATAGGTTACTAAATTTTCTTTCCCGTGGTGCTCCGCTTCGCGCCCTTTACGCGCGAGAGAGCTCCGCTATGAGACGGGCACCTCTCTAAAACGGACAACGGACCCTTATGAAACCGTCAACGCACACTTGAGAAGTCGGCTTTATGCAGTAAACATACCTCAAAACGCAAATTTAGGTGCTCTACATGACAGTAAATTGCTAGATTTTCATATTTTGTAGTCTTTCTCCAGTTCATAGAGTCAGCTGTAGAGTGCATACTGTTGCGCTTTTAGATCGCTAAGCTGTGAACTTTGGCTTGTATTATGAACGTTTGATTTTATAATAAGAAAATGATTTCACATTTGTGTGCAATATTCTAGTTTTAGCTGTTTTTCACAAGTTAAACGGACGTGTACTCATTGCGAATGGGTTCAGCCTATATATGTTTATACTGGTGTCAGGTTACCTCAACCCTCTGTAAGCCTGACATCCCTCTAAGACGGACAGTAGCGGCCGGTCCCGAAGGTCTCCATCAAGGAGAAAGTTGACTGTAAGTTCAGAGTTTTTAGTGAAACAAAAGTGTCGTCTGAAAAGTGCAATGTTTCCAGACTTTTCGGGCTTGAGCCCTTCCTCAGTCACAAATTTAAGTGGTTTCTGAAAGAACCATAGTATCTTTCACTGGCTAGCCTGTTCCAGGCGTTCGGATGGTGGGGAGCGGGCGAAAACGCCTCAGTCTCCCCTCGTTTTTTTTTTCCCTCGTGTTTCTTTTTGCGCTCGCCGCGTACGATTTCAGTTGCTCCCCACTACCTAAACGCCGGAAACAGGCTATTCTTTGGCTGGATCCATTTGTTCTGTTAAAGTGGCGGATTACCATTTAGAAATATAAAGTCCTGCAAGCCGGGACTTAACAGCACTGACTGAAAGGTTCCTTTAAGCAGTTAACTTGGTCTATTGTTACCGCCACCCCAATTTAAAAGTAACTGAGCTAAATTGTTGGCACGGTGAAAGCACGACGTAAAAGGTTTTTATCGATCGATATCATTTTAAGAACGTACAGTTCACTGTTTTAACGGGAAACAACATTTCTTGAATTCCGCATCACAGAATCAGTAAATCACATATCCCGCGCCAATTCGAGGGACTCACTAATACGGTTCTTCAATCTCGTAATCTCGACCCAAAATTTCGCGTTATCCCCTAATCCCAAGGGTTAGTTTTGGCATCTCACCTCCCGCCTATACTTTCAATCCCGAAACCTAACCCAATTTTGCTTTCAAATCCCGAATCCCGAGCTTCAAAGAAGGGAAATCCCAGGTCCCGAAAAACGTATTCGGCACCCTTCAATTCGGGATCCAACGCTAACTCGAGCTCTGCATTTCATATGAAATCCCGAATCCTGCGGGTAAATAAGTTAAATACCAAATCTCAAAAAAAAAAAAAAACGTTTTGCGGGGACCCTCAACAATTCTGAACAGGAAGTCCCAGAAGTTCCCTCACTTTGAATTTCCGCCAATTGTTTAACCTATAATGCATTGCTCTGGCTAGGTCAAGGGATTATTTTCTCGTATCAGTTACAACTCATGGTGGGTTGTATCCATTTCAGAGACGAAATTTAATAAGTCACGTTTCAGCTTCCGCTTTCCGTTTTGCTTAACATATAAAACGCTCTGAGTTTTCGTCGCCAAAGAAGATTCACTCCACGCCTTCGATTTGTTATCTCGAAATTGACGCTGTGTATCTCTGAAATCTGTTTTAAACATGAAACAGCCGACCAGTGAGGAAGACAAGAAGAACAGCAGAGAAACACTGAACAGCTTGTGTTCTGTGTCAGCTTTGCTGTTGTCTGTTGCGTGTTGTATGGCTCTAATTCACGTGGAACTTCGAATACAAGAACATCATCGACTGATATCACACTCGGTAACAGTCTGTGATCAGATGGAAACGCAGATTCTGAGGAAAGTTCAGCAGAATTACGAACGATGGCAAGTTATGAAAGTTGATGACATAAAAGGTCATTTGCAGGGGACAAATGGTAAGGAAAACTTTTATAAAATGTTCTGGTTTTTGATGTAATATATCAAACATGAGACGCAGTGTTTCATCACCAGATGAAACACCGAGAAGAGAGTTGAAAATACGACGCGTAGCGGAGTATTTTTGACGAACTTCGAGGTGTTTCATCTGGTGATGAAACACTGTGTCGAATGTTTGATATTTCTTCTCAAACAAAATCATTTTTGAAGGAGAAATTAAGGATGCAAAAATGAGCAGTTTTTCATCCGATATCCAAACACTCATTAAACATTAATTTCCTTTGAATTTTCTTTATGAATTATTAATGAGTTTGAGAAGTTAACATCAGCTTGTTTCAGATCCTGGCGATTATGAAATTTATCCTTGTTTAACATAATGTATAGGTCAAATCGAAGCTTCAACAACCCTCCCTCCCCCGGGCATACCCCGGGCATTTGACACCTTTGCCGTCCCGGGCAGGAGGGAATTTGATTATCAGTGCCTTCCAGGGGGTGGGGAATTTGATCCCTATGCGTTAGGGGTGGGGAATTTGAACTGCACCCTCGATTTCATGTGAAATCTCTGGCGTGGCGAGCTGCATGGGGGACATGGTGTTAGAGGATTTTCGTGGAAAAGATTGTGCCTTTGTGGCCAATTATGGTGTTAGAGGATTTTCGTGGAAAAGATTGTGCCTTTGTGGCCAATTGGTTACGATGTTTGTGCCGTATTTGAAGGTATTTAAATTTTAATATTTTTAATATTGGATTCAGGCTTTGAATATATGAATGTATTAAGTTGTGTTTATAATGAATTACAATACCTATACCGGGTTTCAATACAGCAATAAAAAGCTCAACAGAGGTCAATTATTTTGACTTGCGCATGTATGTTAATTAATAAGGTGAGCGATGGTACATGTCAGTGAATTTTTCATGATGTAGTAATCTCAGTAGGTCGGATTATTTTATAAAGAACCTTTTGTATGTTGCATAACACACGAAGAAACTCTGAGCCTTTAGTGACCTTATAGCAGCGATTTCCGCCGCTTTGCACGAGACTTTTGTTCATAGTAAATACGTATACGCGAACAGTGCTTCTCAGTTTTTGTAATATTGAATGCGAAGTATTTGCTGTATTCATAAAGATTTTGTTCGACAACTGAAGGCGTTTCTGCCGTCCTTCTGTCATTTATGAACCTGTGAAATGTCCCAGGGGTGGGGGCATTTGATCACCTGAATGGACCCTAGTGTGGGGCATTTGAGCAGCGTTTTGGCCCGGGTAGAGGGGAATTTGAACAATAATTTTCAAAAAAGTCAAATACCCGGGGGGTTGCCCGGGGGGTGGATGTTGAAGCTTCGATTTGACCGATACATAAGAGGAGCTTGATCTTCAAAATTTGTTCAGACTACTCGCTTACAATCCGCAATAAGAGCACAGGCTTGTAATTGGTGAGGCTGTCAAGAATAGAAGAACACAACAAGAGCCAACCAACCGCAAAAGGAGTGAAAACAATTCGTCCTGAGTTAGTTTAAACGTATCACTGCACATTTGGAACGAACGATGTTATAACAACCTTCAGCTACACTGATACTGACAGTAAATAAAAATGAAAATTATAATTATTCGGCTCTATCGAACACAAAATGAGTCCGTATTTCCTTTGGGCTACATACGAGGAATTGGCTATTTAGCAAATGGACATAACTTGAACTGAACTGGGTGTACATTGTTGGATTAGCTCGGTAAGAATTTAAAAAGACTATTTTTTTAAATGCTAACTCAGAGGATGCGTGTCGGAAAGAAACACCGTCAAGGCAGCGGTCGTTTTTTTAGATTGTTTTCACTTTTGGGCGTTTGTTTGTTTTTTCTTTGGTACGATATACAATTCCATTTTTATTTAATGCTCAGAAAGGGCTTTATTTAATGTTTTGAAAGGTCTTGGCGAGTATGAAAACGTCAATTCAAGACAGAAGAGAGTGTCTCCCGCTAACTCACGAACAAAATCGGTCCAAACAGAATCGCAAGTAAAACTACTCATCAAAGAAGAGCTTCGAGTGCTGCAAAACCAATTCTGTGCAAAAGATGAAAAGCTTTGCCGCTCAGGACCAAAAGGTAATGCAGGGCGACGGAGAAGACCCGGATTCCGAGGGAGACCAGGCTCCCCAGGGAAGCCCGGGCCAGAAGGACCTCCTGGTAAACATGGGCCTGTAGGACCTCCAGGACCCGTCGGTATTAAAGGAGATCTCGGAGTACCGGGGGTCCCTGGTCCCATGGGTCCTAGAGGCCCACCAGGTCAAAAGGGAACCAAGGGTAAGCCGGGCCAGTCCATCACGGCTCCTTCTCTGCTGCAGAGTCCTGTTGAAACAACTGTCAATCAAAGTCAGACAGCCATCTTGAAATGTTCAGCAGATGGAAATCCGACTCCACAAATCACGTGGTCTAAGATGAACTCGCGGCTTCCTGTGGGACGTAACAAGGTAGAGTCCAGTGGTGCTCTGATTTTGACGGACGTGAGGCCTGAGGATGAGGGAGTCTACAGCTGTGAAGCTAAAAATTTACTGGGGAGCGTTAACGCTTCAGCGAAACTCACTATACAGTGTAGGTCGACCTAGTCATTTTATTTAAAAATTAAAGTGGACTAAGAATTTTATTGATCGATAATTACCAGCGGATTCTTGAATTTAACTTGGTTGCATATACCGGGGTAAAAAAGGTCCTTAAACAGAACATTATAAACAAACTCCTATATTATGTCATCGGTTACAACTGGATATTAAACTTCAAATCATGGTATTAAAACATAGACAGTGTTTAAGAAAAGACATGTTTTTTGTCGTGTTCAATTTTGCTAAATCTGATCTGTATCTGGATATCGTTTAGTGCTAATAGTATCAAGAAGGGCAACAACGTAACGCAGGCTACAAAACCATTTATCTACCTAAAATACGGTACTTGCAAACACATTTTGAGGGGACACTGATTTTCTGCGCTCTAACTCAGTTTTTCTTTAACAACCGGCCCTGATTTTCTATTTTTTGCTAGTTGGTCCGCAACTTTCATTGTCATCCAATCGACTGATGGCTGAAGAGCAACAAAACGTCACCATGGCCTGCACTGCAACTGGTCAGCCGTCACCTAAGATCACGTGGTCCAAGGCAGTAGGAATTTTACCTGGAGACAGAATCAAGGTGCAAGATGGAACCATGAAAATCTACAGTGTCACAAAAAAAGATGCTGGAGTATACATTTGTAAAGCGGAGAATATTCTGGGATCAGCCACGGCAACAACCCTTGTTATGGTATTCTCTCCATTGCGGTTCAAAGGCCGTCCTCCACAAGAAGTGACTCCTGTCATTGGTTATACTGTTCACCTGCCGTGTTTAGCAGAGAGCGACCTGAGCCCTACAACTTATTGGAGAAAGGAGGGCAAGTCCTTGCTTTCGTTAGATTCCAATGTTCTTTCGAATGGAACTCTGGTTCTTCAGAACATCAAGAAATCTCACGAAGGATCTTACATCTGTAGAGCGAGCAATGCCTTGGCAACAGTAGAAGCTAAAGTTAAAATCAATTCTCCTGTTATGGCTACTTCCTGTTCTGTAATTAAAAGATACGCCAGCAGTGTAAGCGGAAGTTACGTCATTGATCCTGACGGCGAGGGAGGTCTGGCACCATTCACAGTGTTCTGCGACATGACTGATAAAAGTGGAGTTGGCATGACAGTCATTAGTCACAACAGTGAGAGTAGAATACATGTGTCTGGATGTGATTCAGCAGGGTGTTACTCTCGTGACATTCATTACACAGGAGCGAGTCTGTCTCAGCTGGCGAGTCTCACCAGAGTCTCTTCACACTGTGAGCAGTTTATCAGGTACGAGTGTTATCATTCAAGGGTATTTAGGAGTGGATACGCCTGGTGGGTGTCACGTGATTCCGTAAAGATGACGTACTGGGGTGGAGCGTTACCTGGTAGTGGTAAGTGCGCATGTGGGATGACCAACTCATGTGCAGACTCCAGTTACGGTTGTAACTGTGATAAGAATGACAATGTATGGCGTGAGGACAGCGGTCTTCTCACTGATAAGACAAAGCTTCCAGTAAAACAGCTCAGGTTTGGTGATGTGAGTAGTCCCGAGGAAGGTTACCACACTCTGGGGAAACTGAAGTGCTTTGATATTGCATGACCATGCATTACCTTGTACCAGGAGTCCTACTTGTACCAGGAGCCCATGCTTGTACCAGGAAAACTACCATATGTCATTCATGAGTTTAACACAGCTTCCAGCAATTTATCTTACATTGTTAAGTTGTATCATTGAGTAGTAAATTAACAGAGCGAAAGGTTCTATTCTGCAAGTGGGATATTAACGTTATCTGTGAAAGTGGCCGATAAAACTGATAGTTTAATGGATTAGAGCGTGTAAATCATTCTGTCTAGCTGGCACGAATTTGGCAAATAATGCTCTTCACTAAAGTTTTCCAGAATCACTAGTTTAACTGTTAAGATGTAGATTGAAGCTTTGAAAAGACAGCCTCTTCAATGCATATGCTTATTACGGTATGCGCACTGCTTTTAAGATATCCTCTGTTTGGAAGATGACCATATTTCAAGTGGTCTAGGAAAGCAGGCCGTTTGAAATTTGCAAAACCTTAACAAAGAGAAGAATGACAGAACTCGAAGAACTGGAGGAAATGTTCTTCTATCCTCCCCCCTCCCACCTCCCTCACCTAGCAAGAGCTTGTTCGTTTCTTTTGCACCCCTACCCCGACCAACGAGAGCTTTTTGCAGCTATTTTTCACCAAAGAAGATGAGTACTCTGACAGCAAGAGGTAAGCCTCGCGGATGTAATCAATAAATTTTCGTGAAAGGAAACAAAAAAGCATTAGCTATAAAGCTAAGATAGCCTGACAAGTATATTGGTGTCGTCTCACGATTCCCTGAAATAATCAGTCTAAGAAGAGGAATTGCTTCCCTCGAGCAAGTGCGGAGACAAAGTGAGGTTCGTTCCTCGCGGTATTTATCGAGTTTGGTTCATTTGCGTTAGCAGCCACATTATTACCCAACTCGAAAAAAATCGCAATCATTATTAAGTATTCTACTGTGCTTGTGCATTGTTCATGAACTGAATCGCATAACAATTAACAGATTACCGTAGATTATTCGAGGGAAGGCGATTATTTCAAATACATGTAATGCTCACTGGAAGTCTTGCACTAAGTATTTTGCTTTATAATCCCGTTACTTATCAAAAATAATCACACGAAATGTAAACTGAACATGGTCTTTTTAAGGGTTCCAAATTTGTTTCCCTGTTTAATTTTCAATTTCAATATCATCGGCGTCAGAGCTTGAGCAGTCACTGATCAGTTTTGAAACTTTTCAGTAGCTTTCAGTTGTAAACAATGAGTAAATAAAATCTGTTTGATGTCAAAGGTGTCAATTTTATCTTGACGGGGAGGGAAAAAAAAGCGAAAGGGGTGGGGGAGGGGGGTGTTATTATTTGAGGGAAGAGATTAATAGAGGGACGGATATTACTCGAGGAAATACAGTAAGTGGATTAAAATACCCTCAACTCTCTCTTAACGAACACCTCCATAACTGACAGACACCTCTCTAAGACAGACACATGGTGTTGGTCCCTGCCGTTTTTCAGTCATTTTACACTCTCTATAAGACGGACACCTCTCTATAACGGACAACAGACCCTTGCGAAACCGTCAATGGACACTTGAGAAGTGCTTAATGCGGTGAAAAATACCCCAAAACCGAAATGTAAGTGCTCTACATGACAGTAAATTGCCAACTTTTAATATTTCAGTGGTCTTTCTCCAGTTGATAGAGTCCGCTGTTGAGTGCATATTGTTGTGCTTTTAGACCGCTAAGTCGCGAACGTTTGCTTGTAATGAACGTTGATTTTATAACAAGAAAATGATTTGCCCTTTGTGTTACAATATTCTAGTTCTATCTGTTTTGCTCATACAGACGTGTATTCATTGCGAATGCGTTCAGCCTAAGTTTTTACTGGTGTCAAGTTACCTCAACCCTCTGTAAGAAGGACATCGCTCTAAGACGCACAGTCGCGGCCGGTCCCGAAGGTCTCCATCAAAGAGAACGTTGACTGTAAGTTCGGAGTTTTTAGTGAGATAAAAGTGCCATCTGAAAAGTGAAATGTTTCCAGCCTTTTCGGCCTTGAGCCCTTTCTCAGTCACAAATTTAAGTGGTGGTTTTCTGCACAATTAGTATCTTTCACTGGCTAGTAGACGAATACCATTTAGAAATATAAAGTCCTGCAAGCCGGGACTTAAAAGCACTGACTGAAAGGTCCCTTTAAGCAGTTAACTTGGTCTATTGTTACGGCCCCGTTTGAAGTAACTGAGCTAAATTGTTGGCACGGTGAAAGCATGACAGCCTTGGCTGTATTTAAGAGAAGATGAAACGTTTTCATCGAACGAGCCACGGGCGCCAGATAGATATTGGGAAAATTGGCCTCGTGACACGGTGGACATGGATAGAGTTTTCGTCGATCGATATCATTTTAAGAAAGTTCAGTTCACTGTTTTAACGGGAAACAACATTTCTTGAATTCCGCACCACACAATCAGTAAATCACGCCCGCGCATACTTCAATCTCGAGGGTCCCCTATAGCGTTCTTCAATCCCGTAATCTCGACCCACAGTTTCGTGCAATTCCGTAATCCCGAGGGTAGAAAAACCTATTGGCAGCCTTTAATTAGGGATCCAATGCTAAATCGAGCTCTGCGTTTCATATGAAATCCCGAATCCTGCGGGTAAATAAGTTAAATACCAACTCTAAAAAAACCCTTTTGGGGGGACCCTCGACAATTCTGCCCAGATTTTCCCAGAAGTTCCCTCACTTTGAATTTTGGCCAATTTTTTAACCTATAATGTATTACTCTGGCTGAGTCAAGGGTTTATTTTCTCGTATCAGTTACAACTGGTGAGTTGTATCCATTGCAGGGACGAAATTAAGTCACGTTTCAGCTTCCGCTTGTCGTTTTGCTCATTAAACACGCTCTGAGTTTTGGTCGCCAAAGAAGATTCACTTCACGCTTTCAATTTGTTATCTCGAGATTGACGCTGCGTATCTCTGAAAACTGTTTTAAACATGAAACAGCCGACTAGTAAGGAAGACAAGAAGAAAAACAGAAGAAAAACACTGAACAGCTTGTGTTCCGTTTCAGCTTTGCTGTTGTCTGTTGCGTGTTGTATGGCTCTAATTCACATGGAACTCCGAATACAAGAACATCATCGACTGATATCACACTCGGTAACATGCTGTGATCAGATGGAAACGCAGATTCTGAGGAAAGTTCAGCAGAATTACGAAGGATGGCAAGTTACGAAAGTTGATGGCATAAATGGTCATTTGCAGGGGACAAATGGTAAGGAAACGTTTTATAAAATTTTCCGGGTTTTGATATTAACATCAGCTTGTTTCAGATCCTGGCGATTATGAAAATTATCCTTGTTTAACATAAGAGGAGCTTTATCTTGTTCAAAATTTGTTCCGACTACTCGCTTAGAATCCGCAATAAGAGCACAGGCTTATAATCGGTGAGGCTGTCAAGAACAGGGGAATACAAGAGCTAACCAACGAAAGGACATTCTTAACAAAAAAACAGCCCGTCCAGAGTTGATTTAAAAGTATCACTGCACATTTCGAACGAATGATATTATAACAACCTTCAGCTACACCGATACAGTAAATGAAAATCAAAATTATAATAATTCGGTTCTATCGAACACAAAATAAGTCCGTATTTCCTTTGGGCTACATACGAGGAGTTGGCTATTTAGCAAATGGACATGACGTGAACTGAATTGAGTGTACATTGTTGAATTAGCTCGGTAAGAATTTAAAAGACTATTTTTTTTATGCTAACTCAGAGGATGCGTGTCGGGAAGAAACACCGTCAAGGCAGCGGTCGTTTTTTTAGATTGTTTTCAGTTTTGGGCATTTGTTTGTTTTTTCTTTGGTACGATATATAATTCCATTTTTACTTAATGCTCAGAAAGGGCTTTATTTAATGTTTTGTAAGGTCTTGGCGAGTATGAAAACGTCAATTCAAGACAGAAGAGAGCGTCACCCGCTAATTCTCGAACAAAATCGGTCCAAACAGAATCGCGAGTAAAACTAATAATCAAAGAAGAGCTTCGAGTGCTGCAAAACCAATTCTGTGCTAAAGATGAAAAGCTTTGCCGCTCAGGACCAAAAGGTAATGCAGGGCGACGGGGAAGACCCGGATTCCGAGGGAGACCAGGTCCCCCAGGGAAACCCGGACCAGAAGGACCTCCTGGTAAACATGGGCCAGTTGGACTTCCAGGACCCGTCGGCATTAAAGGGGATCTCGGAGTACCGGGGGTCCCTGGCCCTATGGGTCCTAGAGGCCCACCAGGTCAAAAGGGAACCAAGGGTGAGCCAGGCCAGTCCATTACGGCTCCTTCTCTGCTGCAGAGTCCGATTGGAACAACTGTCAATCAAAGCCAGACGGCCATCTTGAAATGTTTAGCAAATGGAAATCCAACTCCACAGATCACCTGGTCTAAGATGAACTCGCGGCTTCCTGTGGGACGTCACAAGGTAGAGTCCAGTGGTGCTCTGATTTTGAAGGACGTGAGGCCTGAGGATGAGGGAGTCTACAGCTGTGAAGCTAAAAATTTACTGGGGAGCGTTAACGCTTCAGCGAAACTCACTGTTCAGTGTAAGTTGATTTGGTCATTTTTAATTAATCCGCAATTACCAGCGGAGTCTAGAAATTTTAAATGTTTAGAAAGAAGGAGTGGACAGAGCGGGATTAAAGGAGCTCGGAAAAAAAATTTACTACATATATTAATTGACGTGTCACCGGCCACAATTGGATAACTTCAAATTATGACTTTAAAGATACAGAGAGTTTTAAAAACACTAAGTTAAGGTTTAGATTTAGGATTGGACCTCGAATTGGAATTATACGGGGAACACGTGACTTGCAGATTGTTTTATACGCCAAGAACAGGCACTAACTCTCACTTTAAAACGAGGCTAAGTGCAAAACCTTTCTTGTGGAAATGATTTTTACTTGTAAGAGAATAAAAAAAGTCTGACGAGGGATTCTACAGCTGGGAAGCTAAAACTTCTGTGAAGCTAAACGAAACTCATTGCAAGCAGACTTGCTCATTTTTAAAACACCAATGGAATGAGAATTTTATTGATCGACAAATACCAGGAGGCGTCCAGAAATTAAACTTCAAAAAGACAGAGTGGTTAAAAAAACTTCCGAAAAAATTTACTACATTAAGCCACCGGTCACAATTGGATACGTCCATAGACTGTATTTAACAAAATACATGTTCTTCGTCGTTTTCAGTTTTGTCAACTCTGATATCTAGATATTGTTCATTGTAAAAAAAACAATTGTAAATTCGGCTTTTTTCACCCACGAAGCACTTAAGAGTTCATATGAACTCGTTTAAACGTGTCCGTGCGTTCCAGATCGAATTGGAATTTGGAAGTGTTGGTTTTTGAGGAGAGGGGAAGACCGGAGTACCCGGAGAAAAACCTCTCGGAGCAAAGGAGAGAACCAACAACAAACTCAACCCACATATGGCGTAGACGATGGGATTTGAACCCGGGCCACATAGCAAAGGAGAGAACCAACAACAAACTCAACCCACATATGGCGTAGACGATGGGATTTGAACCCGGGCCACATTGGTGGTAGTTCATTGTTGATAGTATCATGAGAAGCCTAGCAGCCCAGACTAGAAAATAACTTATATACTTAAAATAAGCTACTTGTAAACATGTTGGGGCCGATGATTTTCTTAAACCTTCCTCTTCGTTAGACTTTTTTTAATAACCGACCCTTATTCTTTAATTTCCGCCAGTTGGTCCGCAACTTTCGTTGTCATCAAGTCGACTGATGGCTGAAGAGAAACAAAACGTCACCATCGCCTGCACTGCTACTGGCCAGCCGTTACCTAAGATCACGTGGTCCAAGGCAGTGAGAAGTTTACCAGAGGGCAGAATCCATGTGCAAGGTGGAACTTTAAAAATTTACAGTGTCACAAAAAAAGATCGTGGAGTATACATTTGTAAAGCGGAGAATATTCTTGGAACAGCAACAGCCACCACCCTTGTGGTGGTATTCTCTCCATTGCAGTTTAAAGTCCGTCCTCCACAAGAGGTGACTTTTGTGATTGGTTCCACTCTCCGTCTGCCGTGTGCGGCCAAGAGTGAGCTGAGTACCACACTTGCTTGGACAATGGATGGCGCTAGCGTACTTCCTGTAAACGCCCGTTTTCTTCAAAATAACACTCTAGTTATTGAGAATATCAAGAAAACTCAAAAAGGATCTTACATTTGTCGAGTCAGCAATACCCTGACAACAATAGAAGCTAAAGTCAAAATCACTCCAAAGGTTGCATCCTGTTCTGAAATTAAAAAGTACATCTCCAGTGTAAGCGGAAATTACGTCATTGATCCTGATGGCGAGGGAAGTCTGGCACCATTCACGGTGTTCTGTGACATGATTGATAAAAGTGGAGTTGGCGTGACAGTCATTGGTCACGACAGTGAGAGTAGAACACATGTTTATGGATGTGATCCATCAGGGTGTTACTCTCGTAACATTCATTACACGGGAGCAAGTCTGTCTCAGCTGGCGCGTCTCACCAAAGTCTCTTCACACTGTGAGCAGTTTATCAAGTACGAGTGTTATAATTCAATGATATTCTATGGCCAAGAATTTGCCTGATGGGTGTCACGTGATTCCGCAAAGATGACATACTGGGGTGGAGCGTCACCCGGCAGTGGTAAGTGCGCATGCGGGATGACCAACTCATGTGCATACTCCTGTTATGGTTGTAACTGTGATAAGGATGACCATGTATGGCGTGAGGACAGCGGTCTTCTCACTGACAAGACAAAGCTTCCAGTAAAACAACTCAGGTTTGGTGATGTGGATAGTGGAGAGGAAGGCTGCCACACTCTGGGGAAACTGAAGTGCTTTGGTATTGCGTGACATTACGATCTATAGTGATTTAAAAACTTTGTAATCGGGTAAATTACCATTCATGTAACAATTTATCTTCTAGCGTAGCACTGTAAGGTAGCAATGAGTAGCAACATGCTGCTGTGCAAGTGGGGATATCGATGTCAGGTGTTTATGTCGCTTGTAAGGCTGATAGTTCAGTTAATGAATGAGAGAGGGTTAAAATGAATGACGCCTCTGTCTAGCTAACCCTTCGGAGGATAATGTCTTTGACTTCAAATTGCTTGTTAAAATGTTAAGATTAAGTTTAAAGTTTTGAAAAAACAGCCTCTTCCTTGCTCATTCCAGCACAGCTTTCAGAATATCCTCTGTTTGCAGCATGGCCATATTCCAAGTGGCCTAGAAAAAGAGGCATTTCGATTAACCCTTAGCGTTTTTGTTTCCATATTAAAACTTAAGCGATTAAAAATTATTCACTCCTTCTCAATGAAACTCAGAGGAAACGCAGAATTATTAGCCTCGAAGGGTTGGGGGGAAGCATCCTTTCTAGTCCCCACCCTCCTGCCCAAAAGAATTTCGATATTACACACCCCACTCCCTCCCCTGAGAACCTTTTCACAAAAAAGGATAAACACTTTAGCAGCAAGAGATAAGGTGGATAATTTTCAGTCCTGGTGGATCTAATCAGCCATTTTTTGTGAAACGAAGCATAAAGCAAGCCTGGCTAAAGTTCAGATAATTCTATAGTTTTCCTTTTCGAAGTTTATTTTATTCCATAAAATAGTCAGGTACAGTTAAAGAAAAGGAATAGGCTCAAAAAATAGGGAAAATACACTACGCGCAGGGGCGAAGACAAAGTGAGGCACTTTCCTCGCGGTAACCTAGTTTGTAACGCCCTCGGGTAAGCACAGCGGAATAAATACGAGTGTACAGTACTATACTTGTGAAATGTTCATCTTTACTCGAAACTCCCTTACCGCGAGGGAGCTCGACACGCCGGAGCAAATTAAGCAAAGTCCGTTCCTCGTGGGAGGAGATCCACGTTCAGCTAGCAAAACGCGGATCTTTTCTGTAAAGAAATGAAGAAACACTCGTACAGCATCCGTAAAAAGCGTTCTATGTACTCTAAACCTTCTTTAGTTAAATGGGCTTTTGAGTAATTCAGGTTGTATTATATTCCTGACATGGCAATCGTGGACTTTTCTTGGATATCTGGCTTTCAAGATCTACAGCCGGTCCTTGACAAGACTGACACAATCTGGAGAAACGAAAATGAACAAAATAAAATATTGGAAGAGAGCCAACAAGGCACAAAAACGAAAAAAACCAAAAATTTCAAGGGGGTAAAAAGTGAGGTAACGTAGCTGATTTAATTTGCTTACGACAGTGGATCCTCGATATAACGAAGGCCCAAGGGACTGGCAAAATACGTTCCCCATAAAGAGGTTGCGTTATATCGAGGTTCTTTTCAATACATGGTGCTATTTCTGAGGCAAAGAGTATCGTTCGTTATACCGAGGACTTCGTTATAAAGAGGTTCGTGATAACGAACCTTCGGGGAGCAGGGAGGGCGCAGTGGTGAGAGCACTCGCCTTCCACCAATGTGGCCCGGGTTCGATTCCCGGACTCGACGTCATATGTGGGTTGAGTTTGTTGTTGGTTCTCTTCTCTGCTCCGAGAGGTTTTACTCCGGTTTTCCCCTCTCCGCAAAAACCAACATTTCTAAATTCCAATTCGATCCGGAATGCTCGAGCGTTTAATACATGAGCCCCTGGCTCGGTAGATTGGGCAACCACTCCTCACGCTATCGAGCTTAAATAAAATTGATTTGATTTGATTTTGAACGAGGTTCCACTGTACGATGTTTTTCGTTAATACCCCAGCTCTAAGCTTTGACACTGTTAAAAATGGTATTAGAGAGTTTAAGTTTCACGTTTACGCCAAAAGGATTCAAGTTATTGAGAATTTCTCAAAATAGAAAATGAGCAGATACTGAAACAGATCAGAAAATTCTTTTGGACAAAAAATTGCGTGAAACTACTACTGTATGTAGAAATAATGAACAGTAGGCGACAAGCCAAGGGGAAGCTTGGTCACGTTGTATCAATTCATGTTTGCCGTTTGACATAAACTTTATGCCCCGGGGGAGGTGGGGGGGGGTACTCTCGCGAATTTTGGATAGGGGTGTGTCGCGAAGGTTCGCGAACCCTAACCCTATTTAAGGAATAAGAAAGCGAAAACTGATACCCTTTTTAAGGCCGAAAGCCGAAAAATGACACCCTATTCAAGGAAAAAACAAAATTATTAATAGCATGAAATGGAAAACTTTATTTCTATACATTGGATGTATAGCATCAAGCATAAAATACTAGAATTAGCCTAGTTAAAAAAAAATGTTCGTTTAGGCGGGCGTTTTCACACTGCAATATTAGATAATACAATTAAGCTACCCTATCTAAGGACCACACCAGGGACACAGAAACAAAAGGGTCAAAAAAGATACCCTATTTAAGGACCGAGAACCTCAAAAACCATACCCTATTCCGCGGCACGTACCTATATAGCTCATATATGGGAGTACCCCCTTCCCCGCCCCCGGGCTTTATGCTTAACCTCTCATTAGCATTGAAATGAAGTGTCTTTTGTAGAACCTTCACACAGTGCTGTTTTACTTCTAAGAATTTTAAAATAAGAAATCAGATTTAGTCTCTCCTTTTTGGGATTTTTCTCTCTTTTCTTTACCCGCTGCTGGAGACTGTTCGCAATCTAACGAAACCCGCACGGCCAAAGTGCAAAGAGTACAACGTAAATGATTCCCGCTGATTAAAAAATAATCAGTATAAAACTAGATGTAAATCTAAGTAGCGTTCAAAAAGGTTGAGGCGACGTTTTTCAAGTGAAGTGCGTTCGGCCTTATTTAACAGATATGCCTATCTCAAACACACCTCACAAATCCAAACTCCTTGGCTTCTTGAGCTGTAAAACATCTGCCAGTAAAGCATAACTCCCTCGCAAGACTGAAGAAGAGAAAGGCAAGAAGTTTGTTTATAATCGTGACTTATTTTACATCCCTTTTTTTAAATTAGATGTTTTCAATTAAAATTGATTCACAACCGGTATGATGTTACCAGTCCTTTAACAACCCCAGCTTCTGGTCCATTCAACGTTTTAATACACGACCTTCCTCTTAGAAGACATACTGGTTCTACTTATTTAATGTCGTTAGTACCACTGGAAGAATTTATACTTAGGAAATGCTTTGTATTATTACTGCAAATATTCTATGCAAGATATATATCTGGCTTTTGCACTTTTACAAAAATACGTGATCTAGTCACTCCGTATGTCTAGTCATACTTTTCCTATTTTTAGTTGAATGCCAATTAAAAACTATGTTGATTTATTTCTTGTCATAATTTTGGTTTCGTATCGTTTAACCCTGACCCATGATGAATTCCTCTCGGGACTTCAAAGGGATTTATTTTCTATTATTGTATGGTTCTTTCCGGTATTGAGCAATATGGAAAGAATCCTGCTTTTTTGTTGGTTGCCCTAGCGCGCAATACGCATAGACTTTTTGTGTCATTGCCAACTGTTGCTCCCCCACAAATGTATTTTCTCGCGTTTGGGAATTCACGCAGTGTTTGCAGTTCGGTATTTGGGTGTCACATCACAGTATGCTTCTGCATGCTGTTATTTGTGTTATGGTATATAAGGCGTACGTTGCAGGACAAGGTCACTCTATGGCATCTCTCTAAGCAACTCACGTTCCGCTTTACTTTTCTTTTGCGGCTTTTTTTTTCTTCCGCCTTGTGCTTTACTCCTTTCTTGATATTTTCTAGTTTGCGCTTATTGTCATTTTTTTTTATGAAGTCGTTTGTTTGGCGTGCTTCAAATATTTTCTCGATAGCCTTTTTCTTTTTCTTACTAATTCACGTTTATTTTGTTCAGTGTGCAGTTTTGCAGTTGTAATTTATAAACTCCGTTATAGAATTATTCTGATAGTGTTAGGACCCGTTTACATGGAGGTGGGGGACCCCAGGTAGGTGAGGTAATCCGCGGCGGGTCACCCCACCTATCATGTAAACATGATGAAATTAAAACGAGAGATTATATGGACAGGCGGGTTACCCCACCAACGCCGGTTACCTCCACTCAGTTGCTCCCACACAAAGGAAAAATTCCCCGGAAGCCGGCTCAGTAATTGGTTAACTCTGGGACATCTTTTGTGGAAAGTGGGAAATTTCCTGTAACGTCTTCAGCAATAGAGCCCCAACATGTACTTGCTGATCGTCTGTAAATCATGAACGCAGTAGAGACAACAAAAATTATATAAGACGTGTTTCGCAAAATCTGAATTCGATTCCAATAAAGACAAGGCTTATTTTTCGGGTCCGAATACATAAATAAGCGCAATGATAAAAGAAACATCAACTTGCAATTGACCTCGCACCAAGTCCAAAAATATATGTATCATTTACAACTGTCTAGGTTACTTCCGTTTTTTAGGGGCGCAAATCAGACACCTTTCAGCTTACGCTGTAACTTACTGCCAAACAAAAGACTGAGTTTTCTCTGGTAGAGAAGTATCACTTCACGCCTTCACCGCTCTAGTAGCTTGTATTTGACGGTGTACGACTCTTAAAACTGATTTAAACATGAAAAAAGAGGAAGACAGGAAGAAAACTAGAAGAAAAACGCTCCCCAGCTTGTGTTCCGTGTCAGCTTTGCTATTGTCTTTTGGGTGTTGTATCGCTTTAATTCACGTGGAACTCCGAATACGGGAACATCATCGGCTGATGTCACATTCAGTAAAATTCTGTGATCAGAGGCAAACACAGATTCTTCGGAAAGTTCAGCAGAATTACGAACGATGGGAATCTACGAAAGCTGATGGTTTAAAAGGTCATTTGCAGGGGACAAATGGTGAGGAACAGTTTTATAATTCTAACACACCGTGTTATTATCAGTTTGTTTCAGATACTTTCATTATGAAAATCATTCTTGCTTAGTATGTGAGAAGTTGTTATTGAAGTTGTTATTCTGACTCAGGGAATCCGAAAGGAGGGGACTGATCATGAGAGACTTGTATAGGAGGCTGTATGAACACTAGAATACAAAAGCCAACTGCGAGTAGAGTAAATTTCCTGCAAACCAACCCGTTCAGTCCGCCAGTTTTCAAAGCGGCTCTGTACATTTTAATGTAGAGTGAACTATAAAAAAGCCGTCATCCACATACAGTGCTATAAAATAATTCAGTGTATATATGATACATATTGAACACCAAATGAGTCCGTATTTCCTTCAGGTTACATAGAGGAGATGGCGAGTTAACAAATGGATGTAACTTGAACTGTTCTTTAGTATATGTCTATTTTTGGATGCTAACTGAGGTCGCATGAGGAAGAAAATCGTTAAGAACAACTGCCGTTTTATGGTTGGCTTAGTTTTTGGACGTTTGTATATTTTCAACTTTCACGTTTATCGTTTTACTTCAGTAATGCTCACAAAGGTCTTTATTATTTTTGAAAGGTCTTGGCCGGTATGAAAACGTCAATTCAAGACAGAAACGAGCATCACCCGTTAATTCACAACCAGCATCGGTCCAAACTGCATCTCAAGTAAGACTACTCATCAAAGAAGAGCTTCGTCTCCTCCAAAACCAATTCTGTGCTAAAGATGAAATGCTATGCCGCTCAGGTGCAAGAGGTAAAACAGGACGACGAGGAAGACCCGGATCACAAGGGAGACCAGGCCCCCCAGGGACGCCCGGGCCCGAAGGACCTCCTGGTAAACATGGGCCAGTAGGACCTTCAGGACCTATTGGCATTAAAGGTGATCTCGGAATACCGGGTGTCCCTGGTCCCATGGGTCCTAGAGGCCCACCAGGTCAAAAGGGAACGAAGGGCGAGCCGTGCCAGTCCATCACGGCTCCTTCTCTGCTGCAGAGTCCTGTTGCAACAACTGTCAATCAAAGTCAGACAGCCATCTTGAAATGTTCAACAGATGGTAATCCAACTCCACAGATCACGTGGTCTAAGATGAACTCCCGGCTTCCTGTTGGACGTCACAAGGTAGAGTCCAGTGGTGCTCTGATTTTGAAGAACGTGAGGACTGAGGATGAGGGGCTTTACAGCTGTGAAGCTAAAAATTTACTAGGGAACGTTAACGCTTCAGCTAAACTCACTGTACAGTGTAAGTAGAACGAGGATTGTAGTTATCGTCAATTACTACCGAAGCTCTAATGATTAAATTTTAGAAAATGATATTTTAAAGTGTACAGAAAAAGGCTTTAAGAAAATCTAGTTCAATAAAACATCGGAAATACTTCACTTCAAAACATGATACTAAAACACCGTTTAGAAATTATTGTAACAAAAACGCTTTCTGAACCCTTTTTAATTTTGCCAACACCATTGTTTCCTGTTAACGGTATCAAGAAGGCTCAAAGCCCAGACTAGAAAACAATTTATCTACTCAAAATAAACCACTAGCAAACACATTTTGTGATAAATGATCATGATTTCTTAAACCGCTCTCTAAGTTAGACTTTCTAAAATAAACGACCCTATTTTCGATTTCTCGCCAGTTGCTCCGCTGCTTTCGTTGTCATCCAATCGACTAATAGCTGAAGAGAAACAAAACGTCACCATTGCCTGCACTGCTACTGGTCAGCCGTCTCCTAAGATCACGTGGTCCAAGGCAGTGGGAAGTTTACCTGGAGGTAGAATCAAGGTGCAAGATGGAACCATGAAAATCTGCAGTGTCACAAAAAAGGATGCCGGAACATACATCTGTAAAGCGGAGAACATTCTGGGATTAGCGACAGACACGGCCCAACTCACAGTATTCTCTCCATTGCGGTTCAAAGTCCGTCCTCCACAAGAAGTGTCTCCTGTCATTGGTTCAACTCTCCGTTTGCCGTGTGTGGCCGGGAGTGAGCTGAGTACTACACTTACGTGGACAATGGATGGCGCTAGTGTACTTCCTGTAAATGCCCGTGTTCTTCAAAATGACACTCTAGTTATTAAGAACATCAAGAAAACTCAAAGAGGATCTTACACTTGTCGAGCGAGTAATGCCCTGGCAACAATAGAAGGTAAAGTTAAAATCACTCCAGTTGTTACTTCCTGTTCTGAAATTAAAAAATACGTCAAAAGTGCAAGCGGAAATTATGTCATTGATCCTGATGGTGAGGAAGGTCTGGCACCATTCACGGTCTTCTGTGACATGGCTGATAAAAGTGGAGTTGGCGTGACAGTCATTAGTCACGACAGTGAGAGTAGAACTCATGTGTCTGGATGTGATTCACGAGGGTGTTACTCACGTGACATTCATTACACAGGAGCGAGCCTGTCTCAGCTGGCGAGTCTCACCAGAGTCTCTTCACAATGTGAGCAGTTTATCAAGTACGAGTGTTATGGTTCAAGGCTCTTAAGAAGTGGATTTGCCTGGTGGGGGTCACGTGATTCCACAAAGATGACGCACTGGGGTGGAGCGTCACCTGGCAGTGGTAAGTGCGCATGCGGGATGACCAACTCATGTGCACACTCCAGTTATGGTTGTAACTGTGATAAGAATGACGATGTATGGCGTGAAGACAGCGGTCTTCTCACTGACAAGAAAAAGCTTCCAGTAAAACAGCTCAGGTTTGGTGATGTGGGTAGTGGCGAGGAAGGTTATCACACTCTGAGAAAACTGAAATGCTTTGGTATTGCGTGACATTACGATCTATAGTAATGTAAAACTTTGTAATCGGGTAAATTACCATTCATGTAACATTTTTTTCGAGCGTAGCTCTGTAAAGTAGCAATGAGTAGCAACAGCAGAGCAAAGATGCTGCTCTGTACCTGGGGATATCGATGTCAGTTCTTTATGTTGCTTGTAAGGTCGATAGTTCAGTTAGTGAATGAGGGAGGGTTAAAATGAATGACAATGTCTTTGACTTCAGATTACTAGTTAAAATGTTAAGATTAAGTTTAAAGTTTTGAAAACACAGCCTCTTCCTTGCTCATTTCAGCTTTCAGAAAATCCTCTGTTTGCAGCATGGCCATGTTCCAAGTGGCCTAGAAAAAGACACAATGAGATCAACCCTTAGCGTTTTTGTTTTCACATTAAAACGTAAGCGATTGAAAATTATTCACTTCTTCTAAATGAAACTCAGAGGAAACGCAGAATTATAGGCCTCGAGGGGATGAAGGAAGCTTCCTTTCTGGTCTCCCCACCCTCCTCCCCAAAAGGAGCGTGGTCACTCTATATTTCGCTACTACACACCCCACCCCCTCCCCCTGAGAGCCATCTCACACAAAAGGATAAATACTTTGGCGGCAAGAGTTAAGGTGGATAATTATCGGTCCTGGTGGATCCAATCAGCCAATTTTTGTGAAACGAAGCACTAAAGCAAGCCTGGCTAAGGTTTAGATAAATAGTTTTCGTTTTAGAAGTTGGTAACCTAGTTTCTAGCGCGCTCGCGTAAGCACCCCGGAATAAATACCAGTGTACTCCAATTGTGAATTGTTCACCTTTACTTGAAACTCCCTATCAGCGAGGAGCTCGCGACACGAAGGAGCAAAGATAAAGCAAAGTCCGTTCCTCGTGGGAGGAGATTCACGCTTACTTGCGTTAGCACAAACGGATCTTTTCCAAACACTTGTACTGCATCCGTAAAAAATTTACTATGTACTCTAAATGTTCTCTTGAGTAATTCAGGTTGTGATGTATTCCTAACATAGTGGTTATGGACTTTTCTTCCGGATATCTGGCTTGCAAGAACTACAGCCGGTCCTTGACAAGACTGACACGATCTGGACAAATACGACTGAGAAACGAAAATGAACAAAACAAAATACTGGAAGGGAGCCAACAAGGCACAAAAACGACGAAAACCAAAAATCTCAAGGGGGTAAAAACAGGGTAAAAAGTGAAGTAACGTAGCTGATTTAATTTGCTTACGACAGTGGATCCTACATATAACGAAGGCCCGAGGGACTGGCAAAATATGTTCCCTATAAAGAGGTTTCGTTATATCGACGTCCTTTTCAGTACATGGTGCTATTTCTGAGGCAGAGTATCGTTCGTTATACCGAGGACTTCGTTATATAGAGGTTCCACTGTACGATGTTTTTCATTAAAATCCCAACTCTGTTAAAAATGGTATTAGAGAGTTTAAGCTTCACGGTTCACGCCAAAAGGATTCAAGTTAAGAATTTCTCCAAATAGAACATGAGCAGATAAAAACAGCTCAGAAAATTCTTTTGGATAAAAAATTGCATGAAACTACTACTGTGTGTAGAAATAATGAACAGTAGGCGACAAGCAAAGGGGAAAATTGGTCACGTGCTGGTCACGTGGTATCAATTCGCGTTTGCCGTTTGACATAAACGTGATGCTTAACCCCTCATTAGCATTGAAATGAAACGTCTTTTGTAGAACTTTTACATAGTGCTTTTTACTTCTAAGAATTTTACAATAAGAAATTAGATTTAGTCCTTTGCTTTCTGGGGTTTTTTCTCATTTTTTTACCCGCTGTTGGAGATTGCTCGCAGTCTAACAAAACCACGGCCAAAGCCAAAGTGCCAAAGTGCAAAGACTACAACATTACCGATTACCGCTGGTTAAAATAATCAGTATAAACCTAGATATAAATCTAAGCAACGTTCAAAAAGGTTGAGGCGACGTTTTTCAAGTGAAGTGCGTTCGGCCTTATTTAACAGATATGCCTATCTCAAACACACCTCACAAATCCAAACGCCTTGGCTTCTTTACCTGTAAAACGTCTGTCAGTAAAGCATAACTGCCTTACAAGACTGACGAAGAGGAAGGCAAGAAGTTTGTTTATAATCGTGACTTATTCTACGTCCCTTTTTTTAAATTAAATTTTTTCAGTTAAAATTGATTCACAACCGGTATGACGTTACCAGTCTTTTAACAACCCCAGCTTCTGGTCCATTCAACGTTTTAATACACGACCTTCCTCTTAGGAGACTGGTTCAGACTTATTTAATGTCGTTAGTACCACTGAAGGAATTTATGCTTAGGAAATGCTTTGTATTATTATTGCAAATATTCTATGCAAGATATATATCTGGCTTTTGCACTTTTACAAAAATACGTGATCTAGTCACTCCGTATGTCTAGTCATACTTTTTCTATTTTTAGTTGAATGCCAATTAAAAACTATGTTGATTTATTTCTGGTCATAATTTTGGTTTCGTATCGTTTAACCCTGACCCATGATGAATTCCTCTCGGGACTTCAAAGGGATTTATTTTCTATTATTGTATGGTTCTTTCCGGTATTGAGCAATATGGACAGAATCCTGCTTTCTTGTTGGTTGCCCTAGCGCGCAATACGCATAGACCTTTTTGTGTCATTGCCCACTGTTGCTCCCCCACAAATGTATTTTCTCGCGTTTGGGAATTCACGCAGTGTTTGCAGTTCGGTATTTGGGTGTTACATCATAGCATGCTTCTGCATGCTGTTATTTGTGTTATCGTATATAAGGAGTACGTTACAGGACAAGGTCACTCTACGGCATCTCTCTAAGCAACTCACGTTTCGCTTTACTTTTCTTTTACGGACCGGCTTTCTTTTTTCGTTTCCGCTTTGTGCTTTACTCCTTTCTTGATATTCTCTAGTTTGCGCTTATTGTCATTTTTTTTTATGAAGTCGTTTGTTTGGCGTGCTTCAAATATTTTCTCGATAACCTTTTTCTTTTTCTTATTAATTCACGTTTAATTTTTTCACATACCTCCGTTCAGTGTGCAGTTTTGCAGTTGTAATTTATTAAGTCCGTTATAGAATTATTCTCACTGATAGTGTTAGGGCCCGTTTACATGGGGGTGGGGGACCCCAGGTAGGTGAGGTAACCCGCGGCGGGTCACCCCACCTGTGATGTAAACATGATCAAATTTAAAACGAGAGATTATATGGACAGGCGGGTTACTCCACCAACGCGGGTTACCTCCACTCAGTTGCTCCCAAACAAAGGAAAAAGTGTTTCCCCGGAAGCCGGCTCAGCAATTCGTTACCTCTGGGAAATCTGTTGTGAAAAGTGGGAAATTTCCTGTGCGTCTTCAGTAATAGAGCCCCAACATGTACTTGCAGAGCGTCTGTAAATCTTGAAGGTAGTAGAGACAACAAAAATTATGTAAGAAGTGTTTCACAAAATCTGAATTCGATTCCAATAAAGACTGAAATTGCAAAAGTTGGCCATATAATAAATTCTTTACTGACAAGGCTTATTTTTCGGGCCCGAATACATAAATAAGCGCAATGACAAAAGAAACATCAACTTGACCTCGCACCAAGTCAAAAAATACATGTATCATTTACAACTGTCTAGGTTACTTCCGTTTTTTTAGGGTCGGAATTCAGACACGTTTCAGCTCACGCTGTAGCTACTGCTAAACAAAAGACTGAGTTTTCTTTGGTAGAGAAGTATCACTTTACGCCTTCCTCGCTCTAGTAGCTTGTGTTTGACTTTGTAAGAGTCTCAAAACTGATTTAAACATGAAAAAAGAGGAAGACAAGAAGAAAAACAGAAGGAAAACACTTCACAGCTTGTGTTCCGTGTCAGCTTTGCTATTGTCTTTTGGGTGTTGCATCGCTTTAATTCACGTGGAACTCCAAATACAAGAATATCATCGACTGATGTCACATTCAGTAACATTCTGTGATCAAATGCAATCGCAGATTCTTCGGAAAGTTCAGCAGAATTACGAACGCTGGCAATTTACGAAAGCTGATGGTTTAGAAGGTCATTTGCAGTGGACAAATGGTGAGGAACAGTTTTATAATTCTAACACACAGAGTTATGATCAGCTTGTTTCAGATCCTTCCATTTTGAAAATCATTCTTGCTTAGTATGTAAGAAGTTGTATTTTCATAACGTTATTCTGACTCAGGGAATTCGAAAGGAGGGGACTGATCATGAGAGGCTTGTATAGGAGGCTGTATGAATACTAGAATACAAAAGCCATTGCGAGTAGAGTAAATTTCCTGTAAACCAACCCGTCCAGTCCGCCAGTTTTCAAAGCGGCTCTGCACATCTTCATCTAGAATGAACGATAAAAACACCGTCATCCACATACAGTGCTATAAAATAATTTAGTGTATATAGGATATATATCGAACACCAAATGAGTCCGTATTTCCTTGCGGCTACAAATGAGGAGATGGCGAATTAACAAATGGATGTAACTTGAAGTGTTCTTTAGTATATGTCTATTTTTGGATGCTAACTGAGGTCGCATGAGGAAGAAAATCTTTAAGAACAACTGCCGTTTTATGGTTTGCTTAGTTTTTGGACGTTTGTATATTTTCAACTTTCACCTTTATCTTTTTACTTCAGTAATGCTCAGAAAGGTCTTTATTATTTTTGAAAGGTCTTGGCCGGTATGAAAACGTCAATTCAAGACAGAAACGAGCGTCACCCGACAATTCACAGCCAAAATCGGTCCAAACTACATCTCAAGTAAGACTACTCATCAAAGAAGAGCTTCGTCTGCTACAAAACCAATTCTGTGCTAAAGATGAAAAGCTTTGCCGCTCAGGACCAAAAGGTAAAACAGGACGACGGGGAAGACCCGGATCCCAAGGGAGACCAGGCCCCCCAGGAAAACCCGGGCCAGAAGGACCTCCTGGTAAACATGGGCCAGTAGGACCTCCAGGACCCGTCGGCATTAAAGGTGATCTCGGAATACCGGGTGTCCCTGGTCCCATGGGTCCTAGAGGCCCACCAGGTCAAAAGGGAACGAAGGGTGAGCCGGGACAGTCCATCAGGGCTCCTTCTCTGCTGCAGAGTCCTGTTGAAACAACTGTCAATCAAAGTCAGACGGCCATCTTGAAATGTTCAACAGATGGAAATCCAACTCCACAAATCACGTGGTCTAAGATGAACTCGCAGCTTCCTGTGGGACGTCACAAGGTGGAGTCCAGTGGTGCGCTGATTTTGAAGAACGTGAGGCCTGAGGATGAGGGGCTTTACAGCTGTGAATCTAAAAACTTACTGGGGAATGTTAAGGCTTCAGTTAAACTCACTGTACAGTGTAAGTAGACTTGGTCATATACAAATAGAACGAGAATTGTAGTTATCGTCAATTACTACCGAAGCTCTAATGATTAAATTTTAGAAAATGATATTTCAAATTGTACAGAGAAAGGCTCTAAGAAAATCTAGTTCAATACAACATCGGAAATACTTCATTTCAAAACATGATACTAAAACACCGTTTAGAAATTATTTTAACAAAAGCGCTTTCTGAGCCCTTTTTAATTTTAACACCTTTATCAAACATTGTTTCCTGTTAACGGTATCAAGAAGGCTCAAAGCACAGACTAGAAAACCATTTATCTAATCAAAATAAGTCACCAGCAAACACATTTTGGGGCAAATGATCACGATTTCTTAAATCGCGCTCTAAACGATTCTAATTTCTATTTCTTGCCAGTTGCTCCGCTGCTTTCGTTGTCACCCAGTCGACTAATAGCTGAAGAGAAACAAAACGTCACCATCGCCTGCACTGCTACTGGTCAGCCGTCACCTAAGATGACGTGGTCCAAGTCAGTGAGAAGTTTACCTGGTGACAGAATCAAGGTGCAAGGTGGAATCCTGAAAATCTACAGTGTCACAAAGAAAGATGGTGGAGTATACATTTGTAAAGCAGAGAATATTTTGGGATTGGCGACAGACACGGCCCAACTCACAGTGTTTTCTCCTTTGCGGTTTAAAGTCCGTCCTCCACAAGAAGTGACTCCTGTCATTGGTTATACTGTCCATCTGCCGTGTTTGGCAGAGAGCGACCTGAGTCCTACAACTTATTGGCGAAAGGAGGGCAAGTCTTCCCTTTCGTTGGACTCTAATGTTCTTTCGAATGGAACTCTGGTTCTTCAGAACATCAAGAAATCTCACGAAGGATCTTATATCTGTAGAGCAAGTAATGCCTTGGCAAGAATAGAAGCTAAAGTCAAAATCAATTCTCCTGTTATGGCTACTTCCTGTTCTGTGATTAAAAAATACGCCAGCAGTGTAAGTGGAAATTACGTCATTGATCCTGATGGCGAGGGAGGTGTGACACCATTCACGGTCTTCTGTGAAATGGCTGACAAAAGTGGAGTTGGCGTGACTGTCATTAGTCACGACAGTGAGAGTAGAACCCATGTTTCTGGATGTGAATCTAAGGGGTGTTACTCGCGTAACATTTATTACACAGGAGCGAGTCTGTCTCAGCTGGCGCGTCTCACCAGAGTCTCTTTACACTGTGAGCAGTTTATCAAGTACGAGTGTTACGATTCAGCGATATTCAGAATGGGGGGAATGGCCTGGTGGGTGTCACGTGATTCCGCAAAGATGACATACTGGGGTGGAGCGTCACCCGGCAGTGGTAAGTGCGCATGCGGAATGACCAACTCATGTGCAGACTCCAGTTATGGTTGTAACTGTGATAAGAATGACGATGTATGGCGTGAGGACAGCGGTCTCCTCACTGACAAGACAAAGCTTCCAGTCAAACAACTCAGGTTTGGTGATGTGAGCGGAAGCGAGGAAGGTTACCACACTCTGGGGAAACTGAAGTGCTTTGGTATTGCATGAAATGTGTCTCAATTGTTTAAAAAAACTTTTAACTTATAGAGAGATATAAAATCACGTTTACGGCAAACGTGGACTTGTGCCACATGACCAAGTTTCCCCATTACTTGTCGTTGACTGTTTATTACAACTTCACGGAAATCATTAGTTTCATGTCCGTTTTTTCCATAACAATTATTCTGAGCCGTTTTTAGCAGCTCATTTTCTTTTTTTAGAATTTGTATACTTGAATCTGACGTTAACCATTTAAAGTAAACGTTAGTCTTAATCTCTTCATTTTTAAAAAAAATACTGAGCTTCAAAGTAACGATATGTTTCAAATGAGGTTTAGAAAGAGCTTGCAATTTATGTTTGTCGGTTTTGTTCCAATGATGAGCAAACAGCTAATTTTTGTGAAAAGAATCAATAAAGCAAGCCTGATTATAGAGCTTAGCTAATGTATACGTGCTTTCCTTTTCAACAAATCTGACCTTTGCTGCATTACTGGCTATATCATCAATTCCATTAATTATATCACTTACCGTCAATGAATAGCTTTTCTATCCATATCAATTCAGCGGCGATTGCATATGACACGTTTATACTTCCGCTACTCCTTGAGCTAAAGAAACATCCCATCGGATAATCTCCACCTCTTTCTTTATCACAATACAACTAGTGCGCATTTTGGGACCGAAACTCCAACACGCTTCAGCGCTTTAGCATCCGCTATTGCTATTTCTAAAGAAACCTTAGTCCTAAGTCCTCAGCGCGGTCCAGTTTTCTTAGACAAAGAAGTTTTACTTAACGCCACTAGAGCTAAATTGAGCTACAGTTTAACGTTGTCTCTTAAACTGATCGAAAATGAAACAACCGAGTGAGGACAACAACCAGAAAAAGACAATAAAAACACTCCACAGCTTGTGTTCCGTTTCAGCTTTGCTGTTGTCTGTTGTGTGTTGTATGGCACTAATTCACGTGGAACTTCGAATACAAGAACATCAACGACTCATATCACATTCAGTAACAGTCTGTGATCAAATGGAAACGCAGATTCTAGGGAAAGTTCAGCAGAATTACGAACGATGGCAAGTCAGGAAAGTTGATAATTTTAAAGATCAACGGCAAGAAACAAATGGTGAGGATAAATTAGAAAACAACGTAAGATTTTCATTACTTCCGATTTACATCCCCACGGGGGAGGGGTTACTCTCTATAATGCCCTATACAGGGACGGCTCTGCCCGAAAAAGGTACCTTTTTCAGTCTTCAGAGTTGGGGTTTCACTAGTTGAAGTATATGGAAGGGTAGGGAAATCTGTCATTAAATTTTTTGGTCTGTAAAAAGACCCGAAAGAACAAACAGAAGGATTTTATGCCTTTGTGAAAAAGTCCAGAAAACTTCCTGGTTTTGTGATTTAATCCAATTTTCATTAAGACAGTACTCTTACAGTGGTTAAAAGGGATGCAGACTTCCAAACTAGGTATGTAAATAGATAGATATTCTGTTTATTTCACCCACTTGCAGCAATAACTGAATTGTTGGAGAAGGTCATTGTCACGTACAATTAACCATTTACATACATTCACTGAAATTTATAAGTTACAAAGTCATTAATTCTTCTGGTATGACCATGTTGACGTCTTGGACGTTGGACCCTTATACTGTAATGAGACTCAATAGCGGCAGGAGAGGGGATGATGTTCTTAAGGGGGGACATTTGGCGTGCAGTACCCATAAAACCGCTTACAAGCTCCTACTCTCCTGTCACTAAGAGTCTCCAGGCCGGCCAAGACCAAGGCTTTCGTTTAGTCTACCCGGCCAAATATTATTTTGAGAGCTTTCCGCTGTACAGACTCAATTAACTCGTCCAGATATGAAGGGATCGCAGCCCAAACTGGCGAGGCGTACTCAACAATGGATCCAGCAATACTACAGTAGACTAACACGAGATCGCTAGTGGCCAGTCCAACTCTCTTGAGGGTCCGCAGCACAAACAATCGCTTAGTAGCTTTTTTTAAGGATACTGTAACAATGTTCGTTCCAATTAAGAGAGGTCATCAGAGATAACAACCCCCAAGAGTTTATAACTAGATACTCTATCAATGACTACACCATTAAGCTGAATCGGTGTTGTAATTGATAACCATATCTTTATATTTTTTCTTATTAAGCCGCATGTTACGTATGGAAGCTTAGGTGTTAATATTTGCGGCGATAAATGGAAGGTAGCTAGGCGAACATCGAGAAATAGATTCAAATACCGAGGTGTCATCAACGTATTTAATCCTATATCTCCATTTTTCGATGAAAAGTATATGAAAAGGGTATCTTTTCAGTCAAAAACGGTACATAAAAGGGTCATGGAGTTTGACCTCCAAGTTTCCCCTTCAATTGTCTTGACTGTTGACTACATGAAGGAAATCAATAGTTTCATGCCTATTTTATCCATAAGAATTTTTTTGAGCCGTTTTTATCAGCTCATTTTCTTTTTTTTAGATTTTGTCTATTTGAATCTGACGTTTACCATTTAAAGTAAACGTTACTCTAAATCTCGCTGAAACTGAGACTTGAAAATAACGATAATATTTCAAATGGGGGTTAGTCACAGCCGCTTAATTGTAATTTATGTCTGTCGGTTTTGTTCCAATGATGAACAAACAGCCAACTTTCGTGAAAAGAATCAATAAAGCAAGCCTGATTATACAGCTTAGCTAATGTTTACTTGTTTTCCTTTTCAACAACCTGCCCTTGGCTGCATTACTGGCTATATCATCAATTTCATTAATTTACATTAATGTACAACAATATATATCATCAATTTCATTAATGTACAACAAGCAGAAAAAGAGAAGAAAAACACTCCACAGTTTGTGTTCCGTTTCAGCTTTGCTGTTGTCACTTACCGTCAATGAATAGCTTTTCTATCCATATCAATTCAGGGGCGATCGTATGACAGGTTTATACTTCCGCTACTCCTTGAGCTAAAGAAACATCTCGTCGGATAATCTCGACTTCTTTCTTTATCACAATACAACTAGTGCGCATTTTGGGACCGAAATTCCAACACGTTTCAGCGCTTTAGCATCCGCTATTGCTGTTTCTAAAGAAAACTCAGTCCTAAGTCCTCAGTCCAGTTTTCTGAGACAAAGAAGTTTTACTCAACGCCACCAGAGCTATAGTCTATCCGGCCAAATATTATTTTGAGAGCTTTCCGCTGTACAGACTCAATTAACTCGTCCAGATATAAAGGGATCGCAGCCCAAACTGGCGAGGCGTACTCAACAATGGATCCAGCAATACTACAGTAGACTAACACGACATCGTTAGTGCCCAATCCAACTCTCTTGAGGGTCCGCAGCACAAACAATCGCTTAGTAGCTTTTTTATGGATACTGTCACAATGTTCGTTCCAAGAGAGGCCATCAGAGATAATAACACACAAGAGTTTACAACTAGATACTCTATCAATGACTATACCATTAAGCTGAATCGGTGTTATAACAGTGGGTCGATACTTCCAAAAATTGACAACCATATCTTTACATTTTTTCTCATTAAGCCGCATGTTACGCATGGAAGCGTAAGTGTTAATATTTGCGGCGATAAATGGAAGGTAGCTAGGCGAACATCAAGGAATAGATTCAAATACCGAGGTGTCATCAAAGTATTTAATCCCATATCTCCATTTTTTCGATGAAAAGTATATGGAAAGGGTATCTTCTCTGCCAAAAATGGTACATAAAAGGGTAATGGGGTTGGACTTCGGAGCGAAGCCTTCCCGTATACAACTTTGTTGAACACCTCCGGGGTTACATCTTAAACCCAGTGTAATCAATTAGCACCTGGTAAGTTCGTAAAACCTTGTAGCTAAAAATACTCATAAAGAGTCAGCAATTCAACAAGGAACAAGGTCAACATCAGTTTAATCATGGGTATGTGCAAAATGTGTTAGAACATCGTGGTGTTAAAAATTTTGAACGTCACCTCTATTTCTGGATGCAAATGAAGGGGAAAGTTTATTTTAAATTAGATACTTAAAAGTTAAAAAATATCGTACGAATGAGGGTGAGAAAATGTGTGGTCAGTATTTGACATTTCGTATCATATAGGAGGTAAATTTGATCGGGCTGATGTTCCATTATTTACAGCAGGACAAATTTGGTAGAGAACGATGAAATGAGTTTTTTGAGGAGCCTTTTTCCTCCAGTGTGTTGTGCTAAGAAACGTTTTTATTTGATATTTTTGAAAGGTCTTGGCCAGTATAAAAACGTCAATTCAAGGCAGAAGCGAGATTCATCCTTTGATTCACAAATAAAACGTCTGATCAGAGAAGAGTTTCGTCTGCTGCAAAACAACTTCTGTGCTAAAAACGAAACGCTTTGCCGCTCAGGACCGAAAGGTAAAGCAGGAAAACGGGGAAGACCTGGAACCCGTGGAAGACGAGGTCCCCCAGGGAAACCTGGCTCAGAAGGACCACCAGGACCCGTAGGTGTAAAAGGGGATCTCGGCGTACCGGGGAACCCTGGTCCCATGGGTCCCCAAGGACTAACAGGACTAACAGGACCCGAAGGTGTAAAAGGCGATCTCGGATTACCGGGGAATCCGGGTCCCACGGGTCCCCGAGGACCAGCTGGACCCGTAGGTGTAAAAGGCGATCTCGGAGTACCGGGAAATCCTGGTCCTATGGGTCCCCAAGGACCAACAGGACCCTTAGGTATAAAAGGCGATCTCGGAATACCGGGGGTTCCTGGGCCCATGGGTCCTAGGGGCCCACCAGGTCAAAAGGGAATCAAGGGTGAGCCGGGCCAGTCCATCACGGCTCCTTCTCTACTACAGAGTCCTGTTAAAACAACTGTCAATCAAAGTCAGACGGCCATCTTGAAATGTTCAGCAGATGGTTACCCAACTCCGCAAGTCACATGGTCTAAGCTGAATTCGCAGCTACCTGTGGGACGCCACGTGGTAGAGTCCAGTGGTGCTCTAATTTTGAAGTACGTACGGCCTGGGGATGAGGGAGTCTACAGCTGCAAAGCTAAAAATCTACTGGGAAGTGTGGACGCTTCAGCGAAACTCACTGTTCAGTGTAAGTACACTATAACTGGGCATAATATTCTGAAAGCAATAGAATTACAATTTCATATATCGGCAATTGATAGCAAAGCTTTGTTTAGTTATTACGGCAATAGATGTATAACGCGTTCAACTTAATTCGTTTAGGTGCGATGTAAAAAACAAAATCCACTGAAGAACAAGTTATTTCATCAAAAGCTTACTTGAGATTTTACGAAGTTCGAATCAACTTATTTTCGAAATGGACTGATTTTTTTCAGTTGACGATCACTTTCCTTTTATTTTCTAACACTCCTAAGTTAGACTGTCAGTAAACAAGCTTTATTCTCTTTTTTTGTGCCAGTTGGTCCGCAACTTTCATTGTCATCCAATCGAGTGAGGGCTGAAGAGCATCAAAAAGTCACCATCTCCTGCACTGTTACTGGTCAGCCGCCACCTAAGATCACGTGGTCCAAGGCAGGTGGAAGTGTACCTGTAGGCAGAATCCATGTGCAAGATGGAACCCTAAAAATCTTCAAAGTCACAAGAAAAGACGGTGGAATATACATTTGTAAAGCAAAGAATATTCTGGGTTCGGTGACAGACACTGCTCAACTTATTGTATACTCTCCTTTGCGGTTCAGAGTACTTCCTCCACAACAAGTGACTCCTAAGTATGGTTCCCCTGTCCGTCTGCCGTGTGTGGCCGAGAGTGAGCTGAGTACTACTATTTCTTGGTTAAAGAATGGCGTCAGTGTACTTCCAGCAAACACACATGTTCTTCAAAGCGGCACTCTAGTTATTGAGAACATCAAGAAGTTCCATGAAGGTTCTTACACTTGTCGAGCGAGCAATACTCTGGCAACAATAGAAGCTAAAGTTAAAATCAATTCTCTTGTTATGGCTACTTCCTGTTCTGTGATCAAGAAATACGGCAGTGGGGCAAGCGGAAATTACGTCATTGATCCTGATGGCGAGGGAGGTCTGGCACCATTCACGGTGTTCTGTAACATGACTGATAAAAGTGGAGTTGGCGTGACAGTCATTAGTCACGACAGCGAGAGTAGGACACATGTTAATGGATGTGAGGATAAAGGATGTTACTCACGTGACATTCATTACACAAGAGTGAGTCTGTCTCAGCTGGCGAGACTTACCAGAGTCTCTTCACAATGTCAGCAGTTTATCAAATACGAGTGTTATGATTCAGCGATATTCGGATATGGGGGAAGGGCCTGGTGGATGTCACGTGATTCCGCAAAGATGACATACTGGGGTGGAGCGTCACCCGGCAGTGGTAAATGCGCATGCGGGATGACCAACTCATGTGCAGACTCCAGTTATGCTTGTAACTGTGATAAGAATGACTCTGTATGGCGTGAGGACAGCGGTCTTCTCACTGATAAGACAAAGCTTCCAGTAAAACAACTCAGGTTTGGTGATACTGGGTTGAGCTACGAACAAGGGTATCACACCCTGGGGAAACTGAAATGCTTTGGTATTGCGTGACATTACGATCTATAGTGATTTCAAGACTTTGTAATCGGGTAAATTACCATTCATGTAACAAGTTACTTTTTAACGTAGCACTGTAAAGTAGCAATGAGTAGCAACGGCAGAGCAAAGATGTTGCTCTGTACGTGGGGATATCGATGTCAGTCGTTTATGTTGCTTATAAGGCCGATAGTTCAATTAATGAATGAGGGAGGGTTGAAATAAATGACGCTTTTCTGTCCAGCTAACAATTTGGCTGATAATGTCTTTGACTTCAGATTACTAGTTAAAATGTTAAGATTAAGTTTAAAGTTTTGAAAATACAGCCTCTTCCTTGCTCATTCCAGCTTGCACAGCTTTCAAAATATCCTCTGTTTGCAGCATGGCCATGTTCCAAGTAGCCTAGAAAAAGAGGCAATTCGATTAACCTTTAGCGTTTTTGTTTTGATATTAAAACGTGAGCGATTAAAAATTATTCACTCCTTCTCAATGAAACTCAGAGGAAACGCAGAATTATAGGCCTCGAGGGGTTGGAGGAGGGATCCTTTCTAGTCTCCCCACCCTCCTTCCCTAAAGGAGTGCGGTCATTCTATATTTCGCTACTACACACCCCCACCCCCTCCCCCTGAGTCAGCCTTCTGACACAAAAGGATCAATACTTTGGCAGCAAGAGTTAAGGTGGATAATTATCTGTCCCGGTGGATCTAATCAGCCAATTTTTGTGAAACGAAACACTAAAGCAAGCCTGGCTAAAGTTTAGATAATTATATAGCTTTCCTTTTCCGAGTCAATTTTATCCCCTAAAATTGTCAAAAGCAGTTTAAGAAAATAAAATCTTATGAAGATACACGACGCGCAGGTGCGAAGACAAAGTGAGGCACGTTCCTCGAGGTAACTAGTTTCTAGCGCATTCGCGTAAGCACCCCGGAATAAATACTACTGTACTACACTTGTGAATTATTCATCTTTACTCGAAACTCCCTTAGCGCGAGAAGCTCGACACGCGGGAGCAAAGATAAAGCAAAGTCCGTTCCTCGTGGGAGGAGATTCACGCTCACTCGCGTTTGCACACGTAGATCTTTTCTAAAAAGAAATGAAGGAACACTCGTACAGCATCCGTAAAAAACTTACCATGTACTCTAAACCTTCCTTAGTTGAATGATCTCTTGAGTAATTCAGGTTGTGCTTTGTTCCTGACATGGCGATTGGACTTTTCTTGGATATCTGGCTTGCAAGATCTACAGCGTCCTTGACAAGACTGTCACGATCTGGACAAATACGACTGAGAAACGAAAATGAACAAAACTAAAATATTGGAAGAGACCTTATGCAACTCAACAAGGCCACAAAAACGCCGAAAACCAAAAACTTCAAGGGGCTAAGAAGTGAGGTAACGTAGCTAAGAATTTTACAATAAGAAATAAGATTTCTCTCTCCTTTTTGAGATTTCTCTTTTTCTTTCAATTTATTCATTCATACCCGCCGTTGGGGCGGGCTAGCCCGCGTAGCAGGCGCTTGGAAGTAGTGGGCACAAGAAAAAACGGGCGCGCGAGAAGGAGACGTTCTCTCTTTCGCCCACTACTTCCAAGCGCCTGCTATGCAGGCTAGGGGCGGGCGGGCGGATTAGAGAAAAATAGGAGACTGCTCGCAATCTAACAAAAACAAGACAAAAAGTGCAAAGACAACAACACAAACGAGTCCCGCTGATTAAACAATACTATAAACCTAAATAAAAATCTAAGTAACGTTAAAAAGGGTTGGGACAACGATTTTCAAGTGTATTCAGCCTTACTTAACGGAAATGCCTATCCGAAACACACCTCACAAATCCAAACTCCTTGGCTTCTTGAGCTGTAAAGCGTCTGCCAGTAAAGCATAACTCCCTCGCAAGACTGAAGAAGAGAAAGACCACATCGAATCTATCTGTCACATAATCAGCAAGTCGATAGGAATTATAGCTAAGATTCGACATTATGTCCCGCGTCGTGTTTTACTTTCAGTTTACAACTCATTAATTGTCCCTTACTTGACTTATGGTATTTGTGGTTGGGGAAATTGTGCCTTGACATTTCAAAGAAAGATCGTAACTCTACAAAAACGGGCCTTACGTCCCATCTACTTCAGTAAGTCTAAGGAACACGCCGTACCCTTCTTTCTCAAATCAAATTGCCTTCCCCTGCCTAGCATATTTTTCAGAGATTGTAGCTATTTATTGTATGATATCAACAGACAGACAGCATCAGTTAGTATTCTCAATCAGTTCGTTAAAACAAGTCAGATTCATAACTACAGAACAAGATCTGTCTCTAGCGACTCGTTTTATGTTAAGTTCTCTAGAACCGATAAAATGTATGCCTTTTTCACGAGAATCGGTGCCCAAATTTGGAACTCTATTCCGTATTCGATTAAAATACTTCAACGTTCGTCCTTTCGTAAAAAAATAAAGGAATTATTACTAAATTTTTTGCGGTCAGAAGATGATTATGTCGAAGTCTCCCGTCTTATTAAGTTATTTAATACTTTAGGTTAGCCCCTCTTCGTAATCGTTATGTACATAACTTGTTTTATGTTAGTTTAAATTCTATTTACTGTATTGTAGTGTCTTCACTGTTATTTAGTCCATCGATATATAAATCTTGTTTTGTAATATGTCTTCAGCTCCCCCCGCCTCGATTAGTTCATAAGCTATTTGCGGGTGGGAAAGTAATGTAATTAGTTATTTTCCAATTTTCAATAAAATTTGTTGTTGTTGTTGTTGTTGTTGTTGTAAAGACAAAACGATTGTTTATTATCGTGGCTTGCTTTATTTCCCCTTTTAATTGATTTACAACCGTTATGAAGTTACCAGTCTTTTAACAACCCCAGCTTCTGATCCATCCAAGTTTTTAGTACACGAACTCCCTCTCGGGAGACTGGCACTAACCAGGTGGGGGGAGTTTGTACTTGAAGGATGTAACAGGGTTCGTACTGCTTTTTGGATGCAAAATTCAAGAGTTGTTCCAGACTTTTTTCCCAAAACAATAATTTCTTTTTCCAGACTCAAGGTTATCAAAAATAAATAATAGGTGATCAGTATCGACCTTTAAAAAGAAGGGAGAATTAAAAGCTTTTTCACGATGCTCTTCAAACGTACGGACGAGACTGAATAAGATTTGACCAAAACAAAAAACATTTCACTTATAAAGAACTTCTAGTAGCTTTGGGAAAAAAACGCAAGACTTTTTACCATTTTTTCCAGACTTAACCTCTATTTTCTAGACTCCTTCCAGGTCTGGAAAATTGCTGGGCAAATTTCAAATTTTTAAGAATTCAAGACTATATGAGCACTGATGTAATGTGAGTCATTTCTCCATGCAAGTACTGTATGCAAGTTAATGTTATTTGAAAATAAGGGAACTTGTGTCACCAACTTCCAGAAGGCTATTAGCTAAGTATGTTGGATGTATTTTAGCATGCAAGAAGTTTGAAGATGAAGAGTGTCCATATAAGAGAAGAGTTTGACATTTGATGCAAAAGTTAAAAGCTAACTTTCTACCAAAATATATTACGCACCATCAACCCTGTCCAACCCCACTTCAACCAATCCAAACCAAATTGGGTTAAACTGAAAGGTAACTTACCTATCATTGCCAATAATTCTTGGAAATTTCTGTAGGGTACCAAGATCGGCTGCAAGCCCTATGTCAACTTCCTGGCAGAGAAAATTAAAATAAAACAGCTGTAAGTTCTGCCAGGGATTTAGCTGTTGTCTACATTGTCATGATGTGTTTGCGAGGGAATAGAAGGCTTTACATACCCTAATTTCAAACCATGCATCAGCAGAGCACAAGCGAACATCGCAGGAACAGATCATGTCTATTCCTCCCCCAACGCATCCTGAATGTACAGCTGCTATCACTGGCTGTGGGCATTTCTCAATCACCAGGAAGGACTCTTGAAGATTAAGGATGAGCTTTCTCATGAAATGAGCCCTCCGCGACGGATCATTGCCTGGATTGTTCATGATATCACTTGCCATGTCCATGAGATCAAGGCCTTAAAAATTAAAAAAAAAAACAGTCACTTCTCACATTTTTTAAAATGCAATGACAATTTTTTTCAGCACTGAAAGAAGCATGCAGCAAAAATAAAATGTTGCAAAAAAATGACTGCCTCCTCATCTCTGCCTTTTGCTATTTGCCGCAGCTATGATGGACCATGATGCTTGATCTCTCTACAAATTCCCCCTGTCCCCTTTTAAAAGGGATTAAATCCAGCTAGGGATGAACTCCTCAGTTGTGAGCTTAAATGGGGGACCTTTTATAGCAAGAGGGCCTACATAATGTGAATAATATTGTGAGGATGGGTAAATGTGCTGGGTTTTTCTGCAAGCCACTTTCAATTTTAAGAGGGGTCTGAGATGGTGGTTGTCAGTAGGGCATCTGTATAGGTGAAGCTTGGTTTACTGGGCCAGTACATTTTTTCCTCATTAACGTTATTGCTTCTCGTTGTCTGATCAAGTTACAACTATGCCCTTTCTAAAGGACATATTACTAGAGGTACTCATTGATTACAGATCCGCGTTCAAAAAATTATGGAAACAAAATCAAGTTGAAAGGAGTCCAGTTTCCCAGCCAAGTGCACCTGATAAAATTAATAGGGGCGGCTAATTTGCATGTCGCCCATAATAGCTCGAAAATTTCACAGGAGCACCAGATTAGGATGCGTTCTCACGAATGCAAAAAGGTTACAGCAAAATTACCACAAAAATGACATCCATTAAAATGTGTGATATTAAGAACTAGAAATTTTATATAGGATACATGGACTCATTAACACATTTGTGACATTGAAGTCAGCTATATTCCAACCTGCTGTAAAGAGTTTCCCAGCTCCAGTCAGCACCACTGCTCGGCACTCGGAATCATCACTAATTTGATGAAAACATTCAACCATCTCCCTACACATATCACGACAAAGTTACAGATTACTAAAATGTTTCTTTATAAGAGGAATAATAATTGAACTAGTGATAGGAAATAGTCAGTTAGGACTTTGAAGACCCTTTGAATATATATGCCAAGAGTGACCAACACCAATTTTCTCCTAATATCATTTAAAACATAATCAATAAAAAAGGTTAAGAGAAATTATAAATGATGACCAAAGGAAATGCTTCGATCTTCACCTAAAATCTCTCAACTTATTCTTTAAGGAAATGTATGGAGATGAGTCTGGGGAATTTGTATGTGGATATTGGGGCTTAAAGAGATAACATCTTTGACGGGTGGCCACGTGTTCTATGTAAAGATCTTTCATGATTCAACCTTGAGAAAAGACCTCTTGGGGAAGCTGTCATCTATTCTCCGGCTTTCCTCACACTGGTGACTTTTTACAAAATGTATGACCAAACAAGTGTTAGGTCAACTTCAGACACCCTGAGTAATGGTTTAACCTGCAAACACAGACTGATGTATTTTCACTTGTCAAGTGGCTCCATTACTTTACCGACAGAGAGAAGCAGCTAGCAGGCTAAGCCTAATGGTCTTCCTACTATGGAAATTACGTCTTTTATGCAGGCCATACAAAACTGTACTTTGCAAATAATTGAATGAGCTTGACGATTTTACACCCAAGGCTGTCAGTAGGAGGCAGGGGCCGGGATTTTCCTTGGCTACTATGAATGTGGCCCCTGGCTACTTTTATTGGAAAATAGAAGAAAAATAGAACCAAAAGAAATCCCTAGCTGTTCGATTCCCCGCCTACTTGTTGTATTTACCCTGGCAACTCGAAATCTTAGTGACAACTCTATACACCTAAAAATGGCATGAATAAACTTAGTTAATATATAACATGTAAATTTTTACTGTGTAATAAAAATCTGTATAGAGTATTCCTGTTTTTTCTCACAACATGGCTTGGGTTACCTGTGCACTCAAGGTCACAACAATAAATTGTTATTTTTAATAGTTTCTCACCTCCAAAATGTCTTGTTCATTGCATTTCGCTTGTCTGGTCTGTTAAGCTCAACCTGGATTACATGCTCCTGTGGCTTGGTTACAGCAAGTGTTTCAAATGAGTATGCATCTGTACTGTTCATCCTTTTATTTACATTCAATACACTGATTTGTGACGCTAACAAAGCTTGCCTCGGTTTTAAAGCTGTACAAATATTTTTCAGATGAGAAGTATTCCCCAGAACTGAAATTTAATGAAGACCAAACATCAGCTTTCACTAAAAACTGGTCTTTCAGGCCTGACTTCTTTAAATACTTATAGTTGGTACTTAATCACAAACATCCCAAATGATCTAGGGTAGCACTGTTTCCCGAACTTTCCAAATTAATGTGATATTGAGGATTGATATCACAAAGATACCACGCTAAACTATTGCCAAACAATAACTGCCATCCGTGGGCAGTTAACCATCTCATGCATATAATTTTACATGTCGCTGTTCATGGAAAGGACAACATACTTTTACAGACAAAGTTATTAGCCAGAATTTTTTTAGAACAGACAATCCATATGGAGAGTGACCCCAGCATGCACAGTTCTAACAACCAGCTTGATCAATGGCAGAACACCAAATTAGTACCAGAAGTAACATTTATTTCTGCACGCTTTCACTATCTTACTTGACATTGTATATTAGTCTGTACCAAATATTACTATTGTTTGATACACAACACTCCTCACCTTGCACACCACAATCTAAATCCCAGTTTCAGTTTATTGAAATATTCAAATCTGATCTGACTAGTAATGTCTATCTTAGTATTTACCAAATCAGTGAATAGCAATAATGTGCAATAATTATTATTGCACATTTTGATTGACTCCCGTAACTCAGAACATCCTTGGTTATTCACTGTTTTGCGACTGGAGCCAAGATGGCATCTCCTTTCGAGACATTTTCGAAAGACAAAATTTGAGCAATAAATGAGGCTGTCATACGAACAAAATTTGTAATATCAAGAAAGCCATGACCTTTGGCTTGTCATTGTTTACTGTTAGGGAAAATTATTTTCACGCTGAATTTGTAACAAAATTGTAAAAATGCACTTGACAAAATCCCCGAAATGTTTTCAAATTGTAAACAAAGTTCCTACTAAGTGATGTTTTCAATTTACAAAAAGTTACTTATTTTTTTCTTTTCTATCCAACTGATTTGGTAAATACTAAAACAACAGTTGTTTTAGTTACTATCCCCCTCAGAGTCGGTGAACAGCGCTAGATATATACCTCGACGCTTCGTGTCTCGGTCAGGGTTGTCAGAAACTTTTGAGGTAGACATCTGAGTTGTCAAAGTAAGCAGCCAGTGCTGAAGGTGCTGCCGAGCACCTAAGGCACAAACCTCTGGGGGCATGCTCCACCAGAACATTAATTTTTACATTGAGATGCTCTGAAATGCTATTTTCTGCACTCTCCAGGCTATTTTCTCTCCAAAATTGCCAAAAATCTAAAGTGAATTATAAGGTGAATAGGCATTAAACTTAACTGTGAGTGGCAAATAAACACTTACTATAGTTTACAGAAGATGTTTCTTAACCAGTCCAAGGATATTTTTATTTAAAAAACACCATCCATAAAGAAATGCCAAGCAGAGTAGCCGGCCAATACTAACCAAGTACGCGGCGATTTTCCCCGGCAGCCGGCTACTTTTGACAACCCTGCTCAGTATCATTATTTTATAACTACCACTATTCACCTTCCCTTCGGGAAATAGTTGAAAAATTATTTTCCCTTTTTAGTTTTAGAGATCACCATTCTGAATAACTTCATTATTCCTGGTAACCTGTGCACTATATTCGATAGAAAAGTAAAATATAGCATAAATTAGATGCCAATTAAGATTTTTAGTGGAGCTTGTTGATCAATCAAAGCTTACATTAACCTTATTTATTTATTATTTATCATCATTTTTCTTTGTAACTAGTTGCCAGTCTGTAGAGTATGGCAGGTGCACGCGCGAGTTTTTTAAATAACATGTAAGAAATAAGGGACTAAAAACAGCCTTGCACGCCGGAGATCTCGTCGAGTTCTGCCATACTCTGCAGACGGGACCAGTTGGCATGACCACCTGACGGTCTTTGCCAACGTTCAATTTGTAAATGAATTCGAAGCAGTACTAGTTTCAGATCACAGAAACTGACCTTTTGCAGCATTTAATCTGGAAAACATTTCCTCTGTATTTCGATTTTTTCAATCCACGTCGTTACTTCAATTTTGTGGATGTTCAATTCGCCATTTTGATCAAGACCTCATCAAGGCCAGGATACACAGCTAACGTTAGGGCCTGGTGTCTAGTCCAATCTTGCAACATGGCGGACGAGGGGAGGGTGTGTAGAATATTAGCTTTCGGAGACAGTCTTACAACAGGCAATACCGGAGGAGAGGAGAACATACAATTAGACAAGCCTTACACAATCCGGCTATCGCAGTTATTGACGGAAAACCATCCTAGTTCGAAGTTTGAAGTAGAAAACAAAGGCATTTACGGCGAGTTAGTATGCGGTGGAATGTCATACAGACTGCCAAAGGTTTTAAACGAATACGGACCGTATGATATAGTGATTATTTTGGGAGGAACGAACGACATCATTGAGCCTAAAGAAGGCTTGGAAGACACCCTTTTCGAACAGATCTTAATGCTGCATTCTGAAGTAAATGGGCACGGTGCAAAATGTGTTGCTCTAACAATTCCTGAAACAGATGTTTATCTCAAAGACTTGGGAAAGAATGGTTCGTCTTGGGTGAAAGAAGCAGGGGACAATATTCGTTTAAAAGTGAATGGAAAGTTGAGGGCGTACATTAAGGATTGTGGTGGTGAAATAATATTGTGTGATTTAGCGGAGAAATTTCCTCAGCAAAGTTTGAGTGCAGCAAGTTTGGAAAAATTATGGAGTGACGGCTTGCATTTTACTGAAGAAGGCTACAAAAAAATGGCCGAAATTATCTACGAAGACATGAGATATCTAGTTTCTTGAACGTTTATTGCTCTTTAGAGACTTTTTCATGCTACTTGAACAATTATTATTCTTTTATGTACGTTATTATTATTGACCTCATATCCTCGCTTACCTGTGCAAACTACAAAACAAAGAAAACAGGAAAACGAGCCTTGGAGGGCAATTACTGTCAGACGCAGAAAACCGTAAACACCTGAAAAATTTCAGGAATGTCGATTGTGTACTGACCAATCACAGTAAAGTTCAGGATAACCAAGCAAACCTCAAAACCACAAACTTATAACCGTTGCTGTTTGCGGTTTAGTTATCTCGTGCCTTATTGGCCATTTCTCGCAATACAGTAACTTTCCATAAATATTTCTGGTGCTCACAGTTTTGTGAGTTTCACAGTAACAGAACCATAAAAGAATAATAAATAACATGCAAAAAGGTCTATTGAACAAACACACAGTGCTGCCAAGTCTCCTGGATAAGCTAGGAGACTCCAGATATTGGACCGTATCTTATGCTCTCCAGGTTAAGAGATGAAATCTCCTGGATAATCACCAAAGTTTGTCATTTTTTCAGTAGACTTGACTTTGGGGCAATAAAGTTTCAATCATGTTACAACGGCAACAACATCTTTTCGTCCGTTTTGTAACAATAGGAGTCAAAGGGTATTTTTTGCACAAATGACATCATGTGCCTTTAATTGCATTATGACATCATTCATCATCCCTGCCCTATCAATTCTCAATATTTGAAGATGTGGACACATGACTTTCTCGCACAGAAGGTTGACTGGCCAGAGAGGAAAATGCAAATCACTTGGTGATACCTGAGCAAGAGGTAATATGGGCTCAATAATGTTACATGAAACATTTGTTTTTATTTAAATACCTTCACAAACAGAACTGTACACTATCAATATTATTATACACTATCAGTGTTATTAAAAAATGTTCTCAAGTCCCTGCATTATTAAATTAACTACATTCAACAAGTAATACTAATACTTATTTTACACCAATGTTACAATCCATTATCACTTCATTGTAGAAAGAAAAATTTTCATTCTGCCTTCTTCCCATGAGACGAGCATTTTTTTTCTTCAACTGCATGAGGTCAGAAGCCATTTAATTCCAGGATGGATACCATCTAAGTTTTCAACACATGCTGAATTAACCTGAAAAAAGGAAAAAACATTCATTCTCACTTTGAACTTTTTTTGTTTTTTATTTGCTGTTGTTCTTTTTCTTGATGTTATCCACTAAGTATGAAACACAGTTAACCCTCAATCAACCCTTTAGGTTCCAAGAGTGATCAACATCAATTTTCTCCTAACAACATAAGCAGATCATCAAGAGTAAAGGTTATGAGAATTACTAATTTAATTATCAAAAGGAGAATGCTTTGATCTTAAACCAAATTCTCTCAACTAGTCTTAAAAGAAATGTATGGAGATCAGTTTGGAGAATTTGCATGTGGATCTTGGGGCTTAAAGGGTTAATGGACAGCTGCCTAGGTGGACACTTAGGCAGTGTTCACACTTGATGCCCAGGCATGGTGCCTGAGTACAGTACTAGCTGGGCACTAATGTGAACACACCCTTTTTTCAAGTACTCATGCTAGAATTCGGGCACGGTGCCGGTGCAGCCCGACTACAAGGTCAAGACCTTGTACTCATGTTGTGATGTATTTTTTCCCTTGGGAGTTTGCATTTGAGGGGTTCTACTGTAACTTGCAGTGTTCTCCCTAAATTTTAGCTCAGGAGCTAAGTTCTCTGAAATGTCATTCCTTCATTTTAAGACCTTTTCTACGCAAATAGGCCGTTGTTACCTTTACACAACAATTTAAATAATTTGATTCCAGTAATTTTACTCTGCCTTCAATGTTCTCTTTCCAAAATGCATGGCCCACAAAAAGAAAAGCTGTGTATACTTTAGTACTTTCGACATATTTATTCACTTCCTCATGGCATGTGAGAATCGGATCGGATCACAACTTGTGTACTTTTTAAAAGTACTTCTTTAATTTTAGTAAACCTTCAGGCCGTTGCAGGGGGTAAGAAGTGTTTCTTTAGGCCAGTAAATTTTACCAGTTACTGCCTTATAAGGAGAACCTGAACCTGTAGGTCATTGAGCAAAATATGGATTAAGCTAACCTGCCATGGCCTGTTAAATCTTCTAAGCTGTAGTAGCTCCACAACTGTAGCACAAGATAAAGAAGGTGTTGATGTTGTTGAGACAGTTGAGAGGACAAGGAGTGGAGCATCTGACTGTGTCCAGTTCTCATTTAACATGGCTGAAAGTTCTCTGTCACCCAAGTTCACTGTTTAAAAAGACAAAATATACAGTATTTATTGCATGATGAGTTTCCTTTGAGAATTGCATACATCACAATAAAAAGGGCACTTAATGACATGATTACATGACCAGAACTTTCTATTAGAAAATAAAATGATATCAATAAATTTATTTGAAACAGATTTACTATATTTTCAGTCTAAGTCTTTATTTTTTGTCATTTTTCTGCAACAGGAAACTAGTCAAGATCAATAATTTGGTTGCCAATTCAAATGACTTCACTAGAACGAACAAAATCATTATACGGCAATGATAACACAAATCTAGCTGGATTTTTTAAAACAAACTTAGCAAAATTTGCAGCCAATTGAATGAAAATGGGCTGCCAAAATTCTGATAAGACCGAAAATTACACAAACAAAGGAAAAGGAAAGGAGAAAGATAGGAAGAGAAGAAAAGAAAAGGGATGGTTACACTCTTACTTTTTATATTGGCTACATTGGTGATGGTTTTTGAACAAAAAAAAAACGGCTTCATGGTAGAGGTTTATTTGGCAGTAATGTTTTTACAAATCCAGCTAGAAATAGCAGTAATGATATCGCTACCTCTTTGAGAGTCTGCTGAAGCATCCACTACATATATAAAAGCATCAACGGTTTTACAGAGTTCTCTGACTGTGTGTCTTAATCTTGTGTCACTCTGCTGAGACTCGTCATCACCGTCCTCTGCATCTTCAACATCAACCAATAGTTTACTTAACCTCGGCCTTCCCAGTCTTGCATTTGCTTCCCTCTCCTTCCTGCAATGATTATTTAGAAGGGAACAAATTATTTTGAAAAGCTTTGTACTTGTCTACAACACCATCTGTAAAGCATGCAAATGGCCAGGAGGGTGATCACGGGTCGTATCACTCCCCTATAGCGGCTTGATTACGCCATTGCAAAAGTGTGATATCACGAGAAAAGGAGAGATAATGTCAGTGATCATGAGCGTTATTTGTGATCACTCTGTGATCATCAAATATTTTTACTGGGCGAGTACCGGTGATTAAAAATCTCAGCTAAGCCATCAACCCAACAGCAACATACAAATTCTCATACTTTAACATCATCATAAAAAGAAGTCAGAAAATTATGAAGGAGGTAGCTTTGTTTGTTAAATAGGCAGTTTATTTTGCTCTCTTACCAAAGAATCAGAAGATTATTCCTCTACCAGCAGAGTAGCTAACTTCAGTTTCCCTAAATCATATTATAGTAATTATTCTTAGTAAAGTATTGATTTTCTATGCACTTACATGTTTGATGCATACAATGTGATGAGGTTGAATTCCATGTTTTCAAACTTCAAGCAAAGCCCTGAACCTGTACCTAAAAACAGAAAGCCAAATATGCTTGATCAACTTATTAGGTAAACAGTTTTACATTTTGACCTTTCCTTAAACTAGGAGAAATCCTAAGAGTAGCAGAAAATCAAACCAAATAAAAGCAATTAGGCAGTGGAAATCTAACTTACCATCAAACTGCCCAGGGAACATGCCCATGATTTCAAAGGGTGATGTATGATCATGGAGGAGTTGACGTACAAGACCTCTTGCATCACATTCCAAACCAGGACCAAACATAACAACACGTGGTGATTTCCGTCTGAAGAAGGATGACAAGTTCTGTAAGTTGTAGAAGACAACTGACTTGAAACCAGACTGTCTTGATCTTCTCAAGGATCTACATTCTGGGCAGCATCTTAGGTATCTGAAGATAACAATTAGCTGGAGTAAGATTACATGTGACCTTTCACGCGAAAACGTACTATAACGACTTTCCGTTAAACGGGTGAAATGAACGGCCATCGAACGGGTTACAAACGGGTCACCAAGCCGTTTTAAGCGGGTTTCAATGAGTGTTCGAACGGGTGATTAAGTATTCTGAACGGGTAGCTTAGCCGTTCGAACGGCTCGGGGAAAATTGCGAACGGGTAGCCTAACCGTTCGAACGGGTCGTAGAACATTCCGAACGGGTAACCAAACCGTTCGAACGGCTCATAAAAAATTCCGAACGGGTAACCAAACCGTTCGAACGGCTCATAAAAAAGTCCGAACGGGTAACCAAACCGTTCGAACGGCTCATAAAAAAAGTCATTAGGATTGGTTAGAAGACTAGTGCTAGCCTGCACGGCAGACATTAAAAGGGAAAAGGGGAGGGGATGCAAAAGCACAAGGGGCACACAAGGAGGGGACATCATTTGACAGCCAGACATTTCACAGTACAGTCATTTTATCTTTTACATAACAATAGCGGGCAGTTTGGATAAAACAATAGTGTCATTGAAGGTGTTCCTAATTTTCCCCCTTCTCATACACCCCTTGTGCTCTGGCACACCTAAATTCCTACTTCCCCAGCCCCCTTAAATGCCTGCCATGCAGGCTATAAAACTAGCACAGGATCTATTAGTCTCCCTCGCAGCCGTTTTTAGTATCGTCACGCAACGCTCCTCCCCACAAATGGCCGTTTGTGGGGAGGAGCGTTGCGTGACGATACTAAAAACGGCTGCGAGGGAGACTAAGGGTCTATAGAATTAAATGATATAACCCATAATAAAATTGATAAGCCCTACTGGTAAATACCTGTAGTTGGACCTGACCATAGTTTTTCCTTGTAAATGAAAATATTACTGCCTTACAAATCATCATCATAAAAAATGAATGTTATTTTGTTTTATACATTTCTACATTTGAAGTTTTTTCCATCCTCCCCCAACCCCATCTACATCACTCTCCCATCCTTGCCCCAATGGGCAAGCAATTTGTTCCCTGCCCGCAGTTTTTGCTCTCAATCAAGAGTCAAGATTTTAGCCTCGATCTGGAACTTGGTGATCATCTTGATTATAATCATCAAGAAAAAAAGCTAGGGGACCCTCCCTCCCAGCCTGTTCTACTCCCACTTCTAACAACCACTCAAATTATTTTTCTGCATTCATTAACTTACATTTGCTTTAATGTCAAATCAGACCTGGCCTCCAAGTATGTGGACGGACATGACTGGTATCCCATACTGCTCCATTTGTGCATGTTGCGCTGCAACAGGTTCATCCATAATACCTTATCCTCACTGAGCATGCTCCAGTAGTGGCATGTCATTGCTGCTGTGCAAACTGATTTTGCATCCAAGTAAGAGAATATTTTAAGTTGCAAGTTTATCTGTAAGAAGAGTTTTTGGGCCAGTTAAAAATAATTAACTGTTTGAAACATAAATGAATTATATAAATCACTTTTGTGGTATCTTTGTATTTAATAAGAAAACAAAAGTAAAATTTGAAATGCTAGAATGTACAAACCTGCTAATGCATAGTTTTTGAAGTGGAACCTAAATTATACTAAATTCTACATTTAAAAAATTGAAGCACCATTTATTTGTTAAGTAAATACTTTCAAAAAACTAAATATCTATTATATTTTAACTGTAGGTGTCCCCTATTAGTAGAGGGCCTGCCCCTCGGCTAGTTTTTCTTTCTTGACACATAAATAAAGTTTCTATCTATCTATCTATCTGTTTCTTTTTCTATTAACTATTATTCGCCATAACCAGTTGCGTGACGTACAACAAAGAAATATTTTTTGGGAAAAAATTAATCACATTACACTACAATGAACATATATGTTGATATTTCGTAACTTTCGGTCCTCTGCAAACTCGTAGCTGCGAAGAACTCTCTATCTGACCAGCTAACTCCTATTATTTCATGAAACTGGAGTTTTCACTCTCTCATATTAAATGTTACTATAGAACCCCCAAGCAACACTACAGCACAATCCAGACTCGCTCACCGGTAACTCGTGGAAACCGAATTCCGATGTCAAAGGTTCTCTGACGATAACTCTTTTGCCGACATCAGCTCGCGTCCAAGTTGCAATTCCTTTTGATGGCTGTACAGTTATTTCTTTCACCTCCATCATTGTCGTTTCGTAAAACTTGAGCAAAAACCGAATGGGATAAGTCGCTGTTTCCAAAAACGTCTTCTCAGAATTTAAACCGGAAATCAATTGCGAACTATCTTGTTGAGAATCGCGCATGTTTCCGTTTGTCGTTCGTCCGATCTGTGCTTTCCAGTAGTTTTCCTAAAAATTGTTGAGCGAATGAACACGTCTTAGCGGGTATATTATATATATTTTGATTTCGAAGCGATTCAGCAGCTGCTTTTCAACGCAAATTTTATCGACGTGGCAATTTTTGTCAACTTCCGGTTGTCAAACCTCCACCACGTAAATCCTATTTTTAGAACTACGTTATAAAAGACATAAACATGCATCAAACTTAGCACAATTGATGCGATTTACGATTCCCATATGATCGCTCTGCCGATGCCTGCGAACAAGCCTTGAACATTTTTCTTCATGCGAGATAAAAAGCAAGGCTGACACGCTCGTGTTGGGGGTTATAAAACTATGTTTTGGGTGAATGAATTGCGTGACAACCAGCGACTTTGTAAGCGAAGATTATAGTTGCGTTGCTACGACGTTTTGTGTGCTACGACGTTTTGTGGCTGTTTTGTGCGGCGGAGTGTTCTAAAGGATACAAACAGCTGACATGAATCTGACCGAAAAAGAAAAACGAAAACAAAACAAATAATATCTTAGCTGCTAACAAAGAGTAATCTGTCGCTGCACGTCTTACGTACAGAAATAAAATTACCCAACCAAACCCAACCTGCTTTACAAATTTTTTACCTTCCGATTTTCCGTGTAATACTCAAATGTTACACACTTTGAAAAACACTGGTTTATTGACTGAATATTTACAAAGTATTTACAATACAACTTATAACTTTAGTCAGTCGAGACTGGAGAATTTTCATATATAAGATAAATTATTATGAATTAATGTTTACTTATAGGAAGGGTAGATTCATTTGCAACATCCTTGTACGGTTGTCACATTCATCCACTAGAATTTTTTATTGCTTTTAGGCTTAAAACAATAAAAAATTCCAGCAGGAAAATACGACAGCTATATGTGTGTGCTGCAAATGAATCCACCCAAAGAATTATCTCATTTTTATAACTTTTTCCAATTTTTGAAAACCTAGAAGAGGATGAAACACGAAAATGTCAATCAATAATCAGAAAAAGGCACAAATATTGATGATTTAGTTTACCCTCAGCAGTATGTATACAACAAGGCTACAGAGATCAAGCATTAACTGAAACAAATATTTCCTGCTTACATCTTTTTGCATTGTCTCCAAAATCTGAATGCCTAGAGCAGGCTAATTTTTAGCTAAACTTGTGAAGACAGATATGGAAAACATACCAGACGATGTGAGTGAGGAGGTTTCAGAAAAAAAAGTAAAAGATTTGTTAGCTAATCTAATTTCATCCACCTCTCACTCAATTAAGGGAATGAGGAGGAGGGAGGAGATTGACAACCCAAAGAGAGGTACAGTAAATAAAACAAGTAATAATGTCAAAAACAAGTCCTTAACTGCCTACATAGACGGCCTTCTTATGACACATTAGGTCAAGCATTGTTTGGGGCGAGATGGGGGGGCAAGGAGTGCTTGCATGTCAAGCTTTAATTAAGAAGGTTGCGTAGGAATACAACAATATCATTACTTACTTTTTTTTACAAATTTTGCTGTGTCCTTCTTATCTTGATTTTGTGTTTACTTGTAAAACTAAGAAATGTCTGAGTCACTGGAAGAATCATATTCAAGTCCTACAAGACTGTTAAAGAAAATCACAAAATGTTGATACAACACGTTGATGGACAATCCCAGTGAGATGGGCATTAAAACCCATGGACAATAGGGTGGGGGAAGATGCCTGGTGAAACTGAAGGGAGCTGTGAGTGCTCCTAGAAGGTAACCATGACAACCCTGTGAGTGGCACCCACCAGGCACCATCACACTGAGAACCTCAGTAAAGATATACATAGATACTTGCCAAAAAACATCCAGAGGAAAGGAAGAGGCTTGGAGAAAAAATGGCTCAAGCTACTGCCCACAAAAGTAACATAAGCAAAACAATTGACCTCAGCGAAAACGCAATAAAATTATTACAGTGTAGAGCCCTGCAAAAGCCCAAGACCACCCCACATACAATTAGTGATGTTGACCGCTGCCCAGCATAGTCTCATGGTTAAATCTTGCCTATATTACATTTATAGCCACATAAAATTTTCTTTAAAAGTTGCCTCATCCATTATAGTTAACCAACGAAAGGACAAATATATTATGCTCCCCGAGACTTTTTTTTAATGAATTTTCAGGAATTTTTACGAGTTATGGTACATCGCTAAAGATAATACTCTACCTTTTTAATTGGACTAATTTCATATCATTCAATACACATCCAGACTTGGCATCAGCTCCTTTTGATGTGATTAATTCCACATCATCTGAGCCACTTTTAAGATCAGGACCCTGTAACAACATCACAAATTTTATTAAAGACAATAAATAAACATGAAAATAAACTCTGTCAGAAAACTCCTCTAAGTATTAAAACGTAACTGTATAATATGTATACTGTGTGTATATCATCAGTCTCGAAGTTTCAAGTTTATTTCAGTATTTTAAAGGAAAATAACATGTCGCCCATCTGAATTTTAAAACGTCTCGTATTGGTGTTTATAAATGCTTGTTGCTTATTGTCGGCTTTGCCGTCACTGACGCAATTTGGCTGAGGGGGGTTGTCTCTTGTCGCGATTTCATTTTACGTACTCTCGCTACTTTTTGGGCCATGTCACTTGTCAGAATTTACCCTGGCAGGGCCTCCTGGCTGGTCCAGGCAGGGTCTGAACCCACATCCTCCAGCTCCATAGATAGGGGCTCTCCCAACTAAGCTAACCAGGTGGCAGGGCAGTAATGGTTATCAAGGCTTGACAAACAGAGCATAATGATTTGTCATGGTATCTAACCCTGGATTTGTACTTATTGCCTTGGAACAACTAAGCCAGGTGGTAAAAATTTGCTTTCACCCACCTCCTCATCTATAAGTGGTGTACAAATCTTTTTTGGTATTGTTTCTGCTGAATAGCTTTCCATATTCTTCCTTTTACTGGTATACCCTCTTGGTTGCCATGGTATACCTGTTGTACTTGGATCTAACTCGTAAACTTTCTTTACAAACCTGTAAATTGAGAGGAATGTTTGAATCCTATAAAACAAGGGGTAACATGGCTGAGGGGTACACAACACTTTTCTTTGAAAAGAGAGGAATAGGTGGCATTTCACAGGTCACCAGTGTAGATCATTGTCTTAACTATAGTAACTATTCTCCGCTCAATCTTACAGTATCTTGTACCCAGATCTCACTCTGTGAAAGACCGGGTATAAATAATAAATGAGAAGCCTCAATCTAAAAAATTTATCAGGATTTGGGCTTGGACAACCTTTTTGTCAGACATGTTTATTCATCAGTAGCTAGGTGATCTGTCCTCTGATCCAGAATGTGACAATAAAAAAACCTGCCTCCACTGACTGATCCCAGCATACCTTTTATATTCTTTCTCAAGCTCTTCAACCTTCCTTTCAAATTCCTTCATTTTTGTATCAGGATAACGATGTTGTCTGGCTCCAGATATTTGCTGTTGTAAGGTTAAGCACAACAGTAAAGAATTTTTAATGTCGGGACAGTCTCTTTTTTCATCCAACCTCTGGCCCTTCTCACAAACACCAACAGAAGATAATGTGTGAACTGTAAGAGTTCTGTCAGACTTATGACTTATTAGAAATCATGTTATGTTTTGCTAGGGGGCTGTTGGTATTGGTAGTCAACAAATGGAATATGCCGCTGAAATTTAGGGATTAGGGTCAAAACACTGAGTGAATCAAGTTCCATTTACGGTCATTATACTGGGAAAACTGACCTGAAACTTGATTCACGCAGTTTCCGAAATGCTACTAACTAAACCTCAGCAGCTAAGCTTAATCCATTTTAGTATAGTCCATATGAGAAGTCCATGGAATGGAGGTCAGTGTTTTGTCCACCACGGTTGGTATCACTGTCTTTTTTCTTGTCTGGACGGTGTGCATGTCATTATCATAATCTCTATTCAGAAGCATTCTGCTCTATTTCATTCTCTAATTGGGAATTTTGGAATCAATTTTTCAAAAGAACGGTGCATCACCTGGTACTCCTAGCTTTTAAGAGGGGCTTTTAGAAAAAAAAATAATCAAAGTCATGCTCTCTTAGGGTTAAGGTGACAGGGGTAATAAAATGTGAACTTACCTATTACCGCTGTAAAAAAAATCACCGTTGCAAAAAAATAAAAATTAAAATTAACTTACGTCTAGACAATAATCAATTTCTCTTTTGATGCCCGGAATCCATTTTTTTACTTCTGAAGCGCTGTTTAATGAGCTCTACAAGAAATTAATAACGTGCAGAATGAGCTTAAGACAGATATTAAGAAAGAAAATTTTGACTAAATCTAGCGCAGTGTACATGCACCTGAAGTGCAGTCTTACAAGGCTACTAACTAGATGTGGTCTTTTTGGTCTTTTTTCCAGCTCATCTGCAATCAAATGACAAAGAAGTTAAATGAGCCCTCCTACCAACTAATGATGCCTTAAATAAGTTCTAAATTTGAACCTTTTCGTTGTTTTTCCAGCCATAATCGGTTAAGCCCAACGAGCTTCTTTTCACAGTTCCGCGCCATCTTTGTTTTATGCACAGTCATTGCAGGCTCAAACAAAGGCCCCAGCGCGTTATGGGAATAAGTCCTTGGCCTGGCTTCTAAGCCGTCCTCTCTTTTACGGCCTTATCAAGAAATGGTGAGTTTTCCGTAAACCTTGGGTGAAAATCCGTTTCCATCTCGTAACAGAACGACTGATATTTAAATCTAATTCGATTTAATTAAAGAATAATGTTATTTCGTTCGATTTGTGGAGTAATGCTGTTCTACGATGGCTTGAAAAGATTTTAAAATGGTCAAAAGTGGCAGGGGAGGTTACGGAGTCTTCACAACCTGAAAATAATGTGAAGGAACTCATAAAATCCCTTGCAACTTGTGTTTTCGTGGTGAAATGGCCATGAATTTTCTTTGTAGATGCGTAACCAGCCAGCTTACGTTCGTGTATGATACTATGCGTGTTGATTTTTGCCAATAGCTTGACGTGCTGCGAAGGACAAATAGGATCTATGGCACATGTCTAATGTTTTAGATGTTTTTGTAAGCGTCCTACTATTACCTAGCGTTTTTTCGCAAGCCATTCCTCCCCATCAAATGTCTGTTGAACTTCTTAACAATATCACCATAGCCACCATGTTGTGTAGTCATCTCGGGACACTAATTTGTATTTCAGACTAAGGGAACATCAAGTTTTGGTAAGCGCCATAACAAGACACACACTCTGTGTGTGCGCTGTGGACGGTCAGCATACCACATCCAGAAAAAAAGATGTGCATCCTGTGGATACCCACGCTCTAGAACCAGGAAATGTAATTACTGTTTCGTGATGTGTTTTTACATTAATAAGTGATTTAAGTAGAGGATTTATGTTGAGGTCACCAGCTGTCGGCCAACAATCACCCCACAGTCGGCCGACAGTTGGCAGAAAAACTTCACGTAAGACAGAAAACGACAGTCTACCTACTGTGGGCCAACAGTCAGCTGACAGTTTTTGGGGAGCTGTTCTTCACTTTTTCCACTTTAGCTAGTGCAGTGAAGAGAATGCATGTGCTTGTAGCTAGTTATGAATTCCTTGTACATGTAATTTTTTTCTGGCATCCACTTTCAGTTTGATCTTCCTTTTGCTTCTATGTATATGTAGGTCTTTGTGTATTATTGTCAAATCTTATTCAATTTTGCCTGTCCGTTTGCAGTTCATCATGAAAAAAAGCTTTGTTCCTACATTGTTTAAGGTCTCTGTTGAACACCTATTAATTTTGAAAACCTTGAGTCTGGAAAAAGAAATTATTGTTTTGGAAAAAATCTCGAAAATTGTCAGTCCCAAAATCTGTACAAACCCTGTAGAACGGACATGCAATTAACCGTATGTACTGTAAACCAAGGAAGCAGAAGTATTTCTTGTGCTTGACTGCATAGTACAGTGACAAGAAATGTGATGCTAAGTGTTTGAAGTATAGCTTGTGGAATATGTGAAGCTCAGCCACATTTTGAATCAGAAGCTTAATGTACTTTGGAATGCCGGACATAGGGTGATAGTAAGATTCCTTATTGCCTTGGTAACTGCTTAACAATTAAGCTTTAAAATCTTCAATGGTCTTTGGGGATCTCTGTTGGAATCCATAGTAATTCCCAAGATTTTATTTTAAACAGAAAGAGTAAGTGTTTGAGGAAAAAACCGGTCTAAATTAATCATGGGCAAGATGAAATCTGATATGCTTTTTTGTTGTTGTTTTCAGTTAACTGGAGTGTTAAGGCAAACCGCAGGAAGACAACAGGGACTGGCCGCATGCGACACTTGAAGATTGTCTACCGCCGTTTCAAGAACGGATTCCGGGAGGGGAGTCAGGCCAAATCTCAGAAGAGAAGGGGTGGTGCTGCTGCCACTTCCAGTGCCGCAAGCCAGTGAACAATTCCAGCAACATGTACATGTAATAAAAATTGTTTCTAACAACGAAATTTGTGTGGCCTGTTGATTTGAATTGTAGTCAACAGTTACCGGCACCGTACTTAGAACGACTTATTGACGGACTCAAGCAAAACTAACTACCAGATCTAATGACTGGACAACTTACAAATTGACTAACAGTAAACAACTGTTAAACTGTAATAATAGATGAATCGAAATGCACCAATGACATCTTAAGTTTCCATATCCTATAACATCACAGCTTGACTGACAGATTACCATTGCATCACAAATTAATGGACCAATCAGGTCAAAAACCAGAGTTTGATATTACCATCATTTTGATGTAACCTGAGATCAGGCTCAATTTTTGTTTCACTTTGTAAATAACATGCCGGTGGGCAAGGCAAAACGAGCGGTAGCGGTAGCCATTAGAGAGAATGTATGAGAACCGCTTAAATTGGGCCGGATCTCCGGTTACATTTGATGTGATACAACTCGCTTTGTCTCAGAAGATGACTACCGCACAGGTTTTTGAAGCATCATTCAGTGTTATCAACAGTCATATTCAGGACTACTCTCACCCGGACGGTCATGTTCAACTTACTTATGAAATGACTCCTGGGTTCCAGCCTTTCACATGTTGATTTTAAGTGTGAAGGAACCCCCAAATTTACTTTGCCTTCTGTCTTTTCACTTAAAAATCACAGACAATGTTAGTGGCTCGTACTACATTTTGGTATATCTTCTGTGATCCTTAACTGAACAGTACACCACAAGCGGTCGTCCATCTTTCCTCAGAGCCATGCGCAGCGAGCGAAAAGGTAAAATTATGCAAACTAATGGCAAAAAGGGGGGAGCCACCATTGTTTCTCACGGGAGTCATCGCTCACCCCTCGACCGTGCCCTTGTTTCTTGTGCTTGCATTCAACCGTGTCTCAAAATAAAAATAAGAGACTACTTGCAGTCTAACTGCACAGATACATGTCATAGTGCCACATGTGTAGTGATAAATGTCAGAAAATGTAGAAGATATAGGCCATTTGCACTGAATTAGATCCTTCATTTGCGTAATATAAAACCAAGAGTGCATAGATCAACAGTGAGGCTCTTTCAGAAGTTTGCTTTGTAATTTTTTTTTCGTTTTTGTCCTTCACAGGCGCCTCGAAGAAATTACAAGTCAAAATGTGCGCTTATTATTTCTGGTGATTGTACCAACACTGCAAATTATTTTGTTCTTTTTGTTGTTTTCCTACACTTCGGGTTATCTCAATAATACACCCTCGGCCCCACCCTCTCTTTGGAAGAGATGCGGAAGAGCCAACAGTATTCACTTTCGGTTTCTGGTCCGCCTTTTTTCCGTGTGCAAAAAATGTCCAAACGAGGAAGAATCTCTTTCCTCGACGGAGGCTCCCGCTTTGCATCCCAATAAAAATGGCAATAATTGAAAAATAACAAGTGCTCGGGTGCGACACAAAAGGGGGCTTAAGCAACGACGACGGGGACGCCAACGAGAACGGCAAAACGACAACTTTGCACGTGCATCACGCTTTTTTGTACATTTCTATACCGTCACTGCATGACCACAACGTGAAAGTGCCTAAATTGACGTTTGTCGAGGACGGGAACACAAGACAACAACTTTCTTTTTCTTTTCCTGAACTTTGACACAGTCCTTTAGAATTCAACTCCGAAATAATTTGCCAACATTTGACGAATTAAACGTCGCCGTCGTAGTCCGGCTTAAACTCCCTAACAGAGCTCTCTGTGGAGAGAGAGAGGTGCATGAGAATCTAGATCCCGAGCACAGCGGAAGAACAGTTTCGTTTCTTGTGTGTGAAATAATTCCGTGTTTGGTTTTGGCTGGGCAGGTGAAGTCAAACTCTGTTAACCCGATAGCATTTTTGTTCTTATTTACATTACGTCATTGGTAACCTATACGAAAGAGGGGTACGGCAAATGTGATCTATTTTGATTTGAAAGATTAAAGGCGATAACCAATCCAAATGCGTGGGAGCTACATGCCTGCATTATTTAAAGTTTCATTTGGTTAAGAGACCATGAAAAAGCTGCTTTAGCGATCACGCAATAGTTGCCGTCTTCCTTTTTCTTTTCAAACGAAGCGGAACTTAATTTACACACCGGCCTCAATCTTTTTGGTAAGAACTGTTTCGAACGGAGAATGGAATTAAGGCGTCATCAGTCAGTCTTGACTGAAACTTCCAAACGAGCCCTTGCAACGAACAAGGGCCAATCAGAGACTTTGAAGTCTACATTTGGAACACTTGAGAGTGACTTTAAAGCAAAATGCCACATAGTGAACGCCGAGCAAGCGAGGTTTGTTCGTATGATAAAGACGAAGCTTCCAGCGATTAAGGTGGCTTACAATGATGAAACTGGATCGACTCGTCGCCAGTTTTCTCCATCCTCAACGCCCCCTATCTCTCCACCGCTTGAAAGGAAAACGTCAGGTCTACCGTTTCTGAATCAAGGGCATACGCCTCTTGCTCGCCGAAGATCCCGATCGTTCTCAGACTTGGTAGAAGCAGTTAAAGAACAAGAAAAACTAGCGCTGGAGAAGATGACTCGACATAAATCTGCTGAACATCTTCAAGAAAACGAAGGAGGAAAAGAGCAAAGAATGAGCATTGGAAATCGGCCAAGGAGTCACTCAAACATTGACCAGTCATGGGACTTTTACGCCGCTAAACAGGGCGAAGACGGCAGCAAATGCTTACATCTAAGTTTACCCCGTAGACAGAAATCAGATGAACATATTCGATTAATGGCGGGTGAAAACGAACACAGGAAAGTTGTGGGGAATCGACCAAGAAGTCTCTCGAATATAGAACAGGCACGGAACTTCAACGTTGACAAACATGAACTAGAAAGTAGAAAACGTTATGTAAGTTTACCCGTTCGAAAGCAGTCAGCACCGATTTCTCCGGTGCTTACTTTGAAATCGCACACGTACACGCCCGCTGAAACTCGCGAGTTAACAAACAAGAAACCGCTTTCTAAACAACTGGAAGATGTAAAAGATTTACGGTATTTAAGATCTGGAAAGTACTCAAGCGAGACCATGGACATGAATTCGAACATGAGCAATGATTCACCTGAATGGTAATGATCGTACAAGCATGTCACAATTACAAATAAACAATGAAATTAGTGAACTGCTTTGTATCTTAAACAAATGTTAGTGTGTTTAACTGACTGTATAAAGCGTTTGCACTTTTTTTTTTAAATTATCATAACGTGTTTCTTTTAGATCGAAGAGTAATTTAAGATTGATTGTCTAAACAAAAGAAAAGGGATTATTTTAAAGGTTTATTGCTTGTATATACATATATTGTTTAACAGTTACGTCAAACGAAACAGTGTCGGCATTCGACGAGAAAAGCGGAAATTGACTTTTTAAGACAATGAAAATCGAAACGTACTCCTAAACAGGTTTCATTTGAAAAGTCAAAGGATTTTGTCCGGAGACTCAACAGTTAGAAAACTGCTTTCAGATCTCAACAACTAATTGTAGTGGAGAGGGTTAACTTTTTAAATCCTATTAAGAAGAGTGCACAGATAGACAATAAAGGTTAGTGCGTAATTAATGGTATTGGAGTGAATCCAAAGACTGATCTGGACTCGAAACATTTCTGGCGCACGCAATGGGCTAACGGTGGAATTCTTTGACAATGATGTATCATTTGAACAAACCTATCGACCTCTTAGTTTGCAACGCAAGTTCTGTACAAACTGAGTTCAATTTATACAAAAACGAAGCTTTTGATAAAGAATAACAAGATTCTCGAATCTGATTGGCTACAGTCCTGATCTAAGACGTAACTGACAGAGGCACGGACCATCACCCACGGTGTAATTAACAGTTGCACTTGAATGGGTTACACTTTTTGCTCACGTCCAAAAACAAACTTGTTTGTTTTGTCTATCAATACCGGTATCAATACCGCGCATGTTTTCCTTAAACATAGTTTTGTTATGGTTAGGTCTGTAAGACAGAGTGGAGTCTAATTCGCATTGCAATCATACAAGCTTGTCGACCTCTTCCATGATTACTTTATCATTTGACTCAGATAACAAGATTGTCGAATCTGATGACAAATTTCACAATAGTGTGAAAAAATGCCAACGGAAATTAAAACCGGGACGGACATTTATTTGTTTATTTAATTATTTTTACGAGGGAAAAATGCATTAACCCAACACCCCATCAAAAAACAGATGCGCCATTTTTAATATGGGGTAGCAAAAAACAGTGCTCTTGAATTACCAACGTGGTTGTAATGTGACTGCTAAAACGAGCCAAACTGGAACGAAAGAATTATCCAAGTAGAGACTGGGTAAAAACTATAAGGGGAATTCCTCTCCTCGACTTGCATTGGCTCAGTTTTTGTAATTTCTCAAAGACAACACAGACACAACTGTTGATTGAAGAAAGCTAAACAACAACTAATCAGAAAAGACAACTTTTCAATTCAAAAGCTTTAAAAATACACTTTAATTTAGCTCATTAGTTCTCGAAATTGATTACTACTCTAAATGTTTTCTCAAGTACAACTGTTGAATATCCAATTGCAATTCATGATTCTGATGGGCTAAATCGTCGCGAATTTTCTTCCTCAGAGCTACAAGTGCTTGGGCGGGCGGTAGATGTTTGGGTAACTCCAGTGCTGTTTCCGCCTCAATAACAATCGGCTGAGGGGGTCTATTTGAACTCGACGACCTCGCCCGCGGGACTCTAGCTTTTTCAAGCCGAGGTACAGTTCTTACGATCGGCGCTGATTTACAAAACGTTACCCGTTTTATCGGTGTGGCGCCGTCACCTTGGAAGGCACCTTTTTCACAAGAACTCGGTGATACTTGTATTGAAAAAGTAGGGCAATCCTCACCTATACCGTAATCATTTTCGTTTTCATCTTCGGAACTTGAGCTTTGATTGAGCTCAATAAACGAGTCTTTTTCTTCACTTGCTTGATTGTCCACTGACAAAAAACTGCTGCTATTTTCAACCTCCCCTTGCGAAGTTGGTATTTTGATGGGAACGCAATTATTAAATCGTGAATCAAAGTAAACTCTAGGGCTCGACGGAGGAGCAGCCGGAGCTGTGTGCGGTCGTCGCAGCTTCTCAATGTCCATTGTCGCTTCTTCGCCATCTTTTCGCGATCTCTCGTGACTTGTCTTCGGGCGGGCTTTCCCAGCAACGTCCGGTTGAAAATTGCTCTTTCTAGTATCATCAACTTTTGTTGAAGTCTTTGTATCTTCCTCCAACATTTCCTTTTTACTTTTATCACTTAAATCTTTCTCCGTTACATCTGTGATAGTTTTACTAGCAACGGTACCTTCGTCCTCGAAACTAACTTTCTTTGAAATACTCTCAACAAGGTTAAAATCTTGCGTCGTTTCATTTCCGCTAAGATTCTGAGTGTGGCATTTTCTTTCACCAGTATCCTTCCTGTCCCCGCTTCTTGTATCCTCGACTTCGACAGAGATAATACACTTCTCGACCGAAGAAATTAAGTTTCTTCGATCTGGATAAACCCAGCGGCTCTCTAAGCCCACTTTGTAAGTCGATGAATGGTTTTTAACCTCGTCTCCTTTCGAACATTTTTCCTGTTCCCTTGGTTTCGTCGCGTGAAAGACAACTGGATGTGTTTCGCATAAGTTCTGAAAAGAATAGGAACAAGTCCGAAATCACATGCATGTTTTATGTCTGGTCTGTTGTTACTTATAATTCTAATAAATCTAATCATCATCATTATCATCATCATTGTCGTCGTCGTGGTCATCTTCATTAGGGACCTTAAGCAGCGACGACAACAACAACAACAACAACAACGTCATAAAACAATTGGTTCTATGAGCAAAACAACAACTCTGCACGTGCATCACGCTTTTTAGTACATTTCTTTGACGTCCACTGCACGACTACGACGTGAAACCTCCCAATGCGACGTTTTATGGAGGACATGGGTGGACATACGACGACAATTTTCCCTTCTCTATTTGAACATGGATAAAGCCCTTAAGAATTCAACTCCAGGAAACGTCGCCCACATTTGACGAATTGAGCGGTTCCAAATAGACGCGATAAAGTTTGAAAAGACGCAAATTCATTTTTTTCGTGATGTTTTCACTGCCGTCGACGTCGTCTTTGCTTAAGGTCCCTATCATCATCATCATCATCATCATCATCATCACCGCCATTGTCCCCGTCAATCACCGACTTCCTTATCATCATCGTCACGTTTTTACGCCATAAATATTCTATTTAACCTAAAAATATTTGCTTTACTTTATTAATTTTGCTTTAAGGCTGTTTAACCCCAAATTATTTGCTTTGCCTCATTCATTTTGATTTAAAGCTGCAAGGGACTTGCATGTATAGTCTAGAGAGTTTACAATACAAATTTTTATTTTTTACTATTTGAAAAACGGGTATTAGTTGTAATATTAGTTGTATTGTAGATATATCATGGTGAAAGACCTGAAAACACTCTTTTGTGATAAGTGTTGGGGACAAAATCTACCCACCCGCATCACCCTTCACACTTTTAAGTTTTATAAGTTATAATAATAAATATTTTTTGCTTACACTGCTAAAAGTTTAGTATTCAATTTCCACAAACCTGAGATTTACCTTTAACAGTTTGAAAAAGAATGAATGCAAACGTTATACTTCGCCCGCTGATGTAGTTCTATGATCGCTTGACTGGATGAGTCAAAATGTAGAAAATTAAAGTGTTAGCAATGTCTTTTATAGATGTTTATGGGGTAAGGACATTATCAGTTCAATTCTTTAATTCAGTCATTACAGTATTCCTATTATCATTTTTAATTACCACAAATTCTAAACAGACTCCACTGATAACTGTTTGGGCTAAAAACGGTTGAACGTTGCTAATTTATTCATTAATTAATTATGTCCTCGTACCGGTAAATGTTAAGTTCTTTATGGGAAAGTCCGATGATGAAACCCCTCGATCTACGTTAACCTTTCAACAGCATAGTTTTCACTAGCAATGCAACGCAAGCAGAAGGCATGCTTTAACTTTGCTTGAGGCTTCAGCTGAAGGCGTCATGTTTGTGTTGTTGTAAACATTCACCAGAGTGAAAACTGTCAGTGTTTTCCGTGTCTCATGTCACTGCACTTTCCATCATGGTTTTATCACGTGCTGTTGTATCCTGAGCAGAATGATCAGTAGCCTGTGAATATAGACGTATTTCCAGTCATCGCTACTCTCCACCCGAAAAATAACAGGGAGCTTTAGCATCGACGACGGCGACGGCAGCGAAAAAGTCACTTTTAAAATGAATTCGCCGGCGTTTTTTCAAACTTAGTCGCGTTTATTCCAATTCACTGAAAATGTCAAATGTGGGCGAATTTCACTGCAGTTGATTTCTTGGGGACCGGACTCAAGCTTTGAAAGAGAAAGGAAAATTCGTCGTCGCTTGTTCACGTTCTCCATAAATCGTAAAATTAGGCATTTTCACGTCGTAGTCGTGCAGTAAAGGCAAAGAAATGTACCAAAAAGTGTGATACACGTGCAAAGTTGTTGTTTTGCTAATCAAGCCTATTGTTTTTTTTGCCGTTCTCGTTGCCGTCCGACGGTCGCCGTCGTTGTTGCTAAAGCTCCCTAACGTCTAGTCTAGGGTCGAGAGAAGCGACGACCAGAAATACATCTACGTTGGTAGGTTACAAGACCAAGATACATTTGAATTTATTCAAGGGCACGTCACCAATAATCAACCAATGGCAGTCCCTTTTTAATTGAGTGAAAGTCTAGGAATATAACAAGGACTCTTATTCTTTCACTTAGGCATTTTTAAGGCAATAGTGAAAACCAAGCTTGAATCTAAAGCTGAAAACAAGTTTAGGTAAAATTTATTAATGCCTATGTTTTAAAAATTCAAGAACCCAGATTTGTTAAGCATTAATCCCTGAGTTACCCTCACCTAGAAAATTTACAAAAAACGACAACTAATTTTTCACTTTTAAAAATAGCTGCAGGTTTAAAATCATGAAAAAGAAAAATTTATGTCAAAAACAGAGCTGTTTATCTGCAAAAAATAATTTCTTGTGTGAGCATCATAGGAAAAAGTGGTTTTTGAAGCCAGCACACAAACAAATTAACACTTATAGACCCATAACAGATCCACAACTGGACCGACAACACCTGACATTTCGGGATTTTCCCTGTAAAAAGACATCTGTCTGGAACAAGCCCATAAATTCCATACTAATGACTTGTCACCATCCAAATCTTGACAGTGCTTCTGGTTGGTTGTAGCCTGTTCCAGGCTCTCAGAATGAGATAGTGGGAAGATAGAGTGGGGAAGAAGCGAAAGAGAACGTTTCCTCCTATTTTATTTTTATGTTGCGCTTTCTCAATCCCCGTGGACCCGACTATCTTGGAGCCTGGAACAGGTTAGATTGGTTGAAGAAAATTTCCCTTATCATTGTCACAACCGATCTAAAGCACTAGCCAGATCCGTGTAGTTGTAGCCATTCCTCAGATGTCATTTTGCACAGAAAACCAGTGGGGGTGTTACAAAATGTTGGCTGTTCTCTCAGGCCCTTAAATAGAAAAAAATGGTTATCATTCTAGAAAACAAATGTGAAACTTTAAACATTTTTTAATATCTCTTAAAAGTTTATTTTACCTCAGAAGATGCACTTTTATCTGTAGGTGCTTCTGCTGAAATAACACATGCCTGTAAAATAAAGTAGGAATTAATGAGTTGAACCTCTTATTGCAAATTAACACTCTAAAAACTGATTCTTTTCTCAAGGAGGTGTGAAATATGACTTGAGTTAATTCAAACCCCATCTATTTTCTCTTTTTGCATCACAATCTTTTGCTATTGGCGATTTTGCATCTCATATATTTGTGCATAAATTATTGTACATAGTTGAAATTATGGGAAATTATTCATGACATGGTCACCTACTGGTCTTAGGTCAGAAAAATAACAGTTAGCTCAACCTTCAAGCCTCAAGAGTGATCAACATCAATTCTCTCTTAACAACCTTTACAATACGTCATCAAGAGAAAAGTTATGGGAATCAATAATGTTGGAGACAATGAGCATGTTACACGAAGTGGTGACCGCATACCTAAAGATCGAGGGTGCACTTTCCCACAGAGCACATATTTGTTATTGTTTTGTTATGAGATCAGGTTTTGTTCACTTTCAGAGGCACAACAACTTGTAAATACGCATCTTTAGTTGGTCATAGTTCAGTCATATCGCCTTTGTAGTAATAACCTCATTTCTGTTTCAGCGAATCATTCTGTGATGACTTTCTTATACCGTTTTTCTGTGTAACGTGTAAGCAGTGTTGATTAAAGTCCGAGTCCAGAATGGATATGAGTTTTGTGCTTTTAAAGTAGCTATTATGAGTGGACATTACAAATAAAATGATCACCAGAGGTAAAATGTTCAATCTTTGCCCAGCAAGAAAATCTACTTCCCCTGGATGACTGAATGAGGCTTTGTAAGAGCCCTAAAATGCAAACATATTTACGCCTATCCCTTCTCTCCTCCTCAAAAGTAGTGAGGGAGAAGCAGCAGCCAGAAAAAAGTCCCATCCATTTTTCAGTCCTAGGACAAGTAGATTTTCTTGCTGAGCAAGGAAGTCATCTTATAGCAAAATCATTAACTTAGACCAGCAAGAAGTGGCCCTGTGCAAGCAAAATATGAGAGCTGCAAGCTGTAATTCAAGTTTTTTTGAGTCCTGCTACCCAGCAATACTTACATCATGCCATTGAAGCTGTTCTTCCCAGGATAAAGGGGCAGTCCTTTTCTTTCCTTGTCTAGCATCTACTTGACAAACCTCAGACATCACTGTATCTTTCTTTCTCTGTGTCCTGATAACACCATTTTGCCCTACCCTGACTTCCAAGTTATGCCGTAATAGATTTGGTACAGTTTCTCCTTTCTTGACATTTATCGAATAGCACATTGGCTTTTCATTCATTGCATCACAAACAAAAGAATTAATAACACCGACGCTTGTTTCCTGGGGAAAGTTAAACCAAGCTGTGGGCTTACATTCCGAGCCTTTCCCATTGTATTTGCCAAAGACAGACATGGCCCGTGGAACCTCTTCTACATCGATTTTCTTGTCTTTCTTTTTGTCAACCTTTGCATCTACTGAACGGCTTGGACAAGACTTTGTTTCTCGTCTTTCTATTCTCTCCTTTTTCCCAGCGTCAGTGGATTTGGAAGTAGACTGCTTGCACTTCGTTTTCTCCTTCACTACTTTGTTATAGTGTTCTGAGGTTGTTGATCTCGTTGAAGCAGAGGCAGAAAAAAGTCTTGATGACAAAGTTACACTAGATGTGCTAGGAGACAAAAACAATGAATTCATGTTGATTTGATCAGGTCAGGTTATTCTTAAAAAGTTCAGTTCTTTTAGGCAAAATTCACGACTGAAAATGATACACACACATTCTCCAACTCAAACAAGTAAATGGTTAAACGAATGTAGGAGCATGCATAAGAAATGTCTCGAGCTCTAATGAAATCTCACTCTTAACCAAAGTTTACTATGACTTCCCCTCCCCACCCTGACACGGTATTTACTCATATTGCTGGTAATTGCAGCTAAAGCACCAAGAATATGTCTCTGACAGTAGAAAGTATTTGAAAAATATTATTAAACTTAAGCTCACAAATATCTTCTAAGTTAGAATCATTTCAAACAATCTCACCCTACAGAGGAACGATGGGCCGCTGACGTTTTGCAAGACCTGTAAGACGATCCCTCGTTTATTTCTCGCAAAGATCGATCAGCTTTGTCTCTGGAAGCTTTGAGTTTAGCTTCGATACCGGCGCGAAAGCGCTCCTGCAGATAGTAAATGTGGCAAACAAAATGTGTGAGAAGACAACAGTAGGCGGCGATTAACGCAATTATGGTTAGGGGATCATTCAATGAATGTCAATGAATTGCTTAACTTTTCCACGTTTCTGGACGAGAGAGTCAATGTCCAACTTTCATCGCTTACCTTTGAATGCTTGTGGTAGATCCTCTTGGAAATCTTATCCAGATCGTTTAACGTACTAATGCATCTTGAAGCCATAACTTTCCTCGGTAAATTATCGAGCTGCAGAGTGCAAGGTATGTAAAAACTACATGTAAAGCTTAAGAAACGTTTCAGCTTGAAAATACAGTTGAGGGCCCCCACGTCGCCAAAGATCAGCTGAGATAAACGTTGAGCTTACTGACGATAAACGCATCGAAATAAACACGCCAACACTAAAATCACCAGCAAAGTCTTGTACAAATAGTATTGGATGTAAAAAACAAAAGGCTTATTAAAATCCCGGTCGTTGAGGCCACAAATTGAACGTAAACAATGCGACCACGAAACCTGTTTTCTTCTCCGCCATGGCGACGGGAAAAGAAAATCAGTGGAATAATTAGAATGCCATATTTGGTAAATAGAAGGCGGGAACACGTGAAATTCGAAAATTGTACGCTCCTGATTGGTTTATGATGATGTAATGCACGGGCTTTGTACTCCCGCCACACGACCGGATTCCTTCCTGAGGAACGACAACAACGCAAACGTGGAGAGGTCTGGAAGATATCTTCCATAAAAATGGCCGCTCAGAGCCCAACAGATTCAATTATTCCACAATGGAAGAAAGCTGGGAAACAGGGGAAAGAGATGACAAAGCCAGAAGACGAGAAGAAAGCTGCTACAGCGAAAATAACGGAATCGGCGAAGTAAGAGAGATCGGCAAAAATTGATCTTCTATGCGTCTGATCGTGTCTTCAAATATTGCTTTGATACATTGAAAACTATTGCTTATTTTTTGTTCAGGCCTATATTGGAGGAACAAGCACTTCTAAGAGAAAAACTGAAAAATATGCCGTCGTGGAAAAAGGAGAAAGATGCTGTACAAAAGCGAAAAATGCAGCCCATGGTAAGTGAAGTCCAGTGTACTATAGTAAGTACAGGTTACAATCCTGCATGCTTGAAGCGTAATCGTAAGACTAATATCGGTTGTATTGGCCTTCTTTTTATAACTGATACTATTTTACAGTTCCTTAGAGCTCTTTATAATATTTCTTGGCTTTTTTATTTGAGACATCATTTCGCGATTTGTTTTTAGCTTACTCATTGAACGAGTAAACCGTTTAACTCCGATCCATCGCATTTCACGCCTGCTATGTGTTGATGTTGTTAATAATTTTAAGTTTACATCAAACGACTTCCTGTGTATCCTCCTTAGCTAGAAAGCGATTTAAAAAGTTTATTTTGTTGAAAATCATTTTTTCGAAAAATATTAAAACTTGCCCCACATAATTCCTTGCTTGCTTACATGTATCTTGTCTTTGTCATTGTTAGGGCTAACTGTAATCTGAATAATCGTCATTTCCATTTTTAACTTGGCCTTTCCGATCGTGATAAAAATAACAAAAAACCTTTTTTTCTCAAATCATCATTTTAATAATATTATTTGTACTATTTATTTGGAAAATTGTGGGGGAAGATTCTATTGAATATTTATTTAAAACCGTTTAAAATTAACATACTTGTTAATAATTAAAGCAGCTGCAATCGTGGCACACGTTATGCAAATGTCGTGAGTATTTCAAGTTTTAATCCCTTAAAAGGCTCTATTTTGCAAGGGTAGTTGTTAAGTAAAGAAGCAGATGTATTTTTCAAGCTTGTTTCTAATTTGTCCCAGTGGTGTCTACAGTTTTCCATAACTGTGTTCCTGAAAAAGTTCACATGGCACTAGTTTTCTTCTCCTTTCTATCTCTTTCTAGAACTTTCAAATTTGCAAGAACAAAGGCAGCACATTTTTTATCAACACAAATCTTCAGATTGTTTTGAATACCCAAAAACTGTCCCTTAAATCAAGCCACCCAAAAAAATATTTGCCAAAATTTTCCTACCCAAAAAAATCCCAGAATCGAAAATTTCGAATGAAAAAAAATTCCTTCGCTCATCCCCATCACTAGCCTCGCATGCAGGTGTTTTTAGGGGAGCTCATTTTTCATCCCTCCACACAAACTCCTGCTCAACCGAAGACAACATTCCTTTCCCATTGTTTTATTTGAGTGGTAAGTGACCAATCAACAGTTGTGAAATAAAGTGTTGACAGGCTAAACACAACTAAAACGTGACCCTAGAGTTACTGTTTTTCTTCTTTTCTTTCCTTCGCTAAGGTTATGCAGTGCATGGAGTATTAAAAATTTGACAATTTAAACCTTTCTTTTGCCGCTCTGAATCTAATTTGATTAGAGGTCAAAAAGCTTTCCCAGTGTTTCATGCAGATCGAGTATTATTATCAGATTACGCTGCAGTCAAGGTCAACGGAAACTACAATGTAATTGGCTAATTTTGTCTTCGGTTGAGCAGGTGTTCGTGGGGAGGAATGAAAGATGAGCTATCCTAAAAACACCTGTGTGGGGGTTTACCCCATCACTTGAAATCAAGAGTAATGCCCCTGGGACTTGGTCAAACATCTTTCAACAACTGAATATTATTGTAAGGAAAGTAAGCCTGTCTTTCAATAAATAAAGGTTAATTACCAACATATCATTGAGTGTTTTACCCTTTAATGCTAGGTGGCGCGTCCTCCTTCACCAGGATCTGCCTGTTCTAGTGCCAGATCCCATACTGCCCCACCTATTTCAATGGTTAGTATATTATGTGCTCTAGATTTTATATGTGTATTTTACCTGCATCTATCATCATAAGTTAAGTTCAAAGTCCATTCTGTAAGTTATAGTCCAAGATTTTTCCTCTCGGATTCTACACTTAAAGCAAGTGGGCCACACATCTGAAGCAAAATAGCGCCACAGCACTTATTTAATTTTTCTCACCTTAAATGTGGTGCTTATTTGAGGGCGGTGTTTATTTGAAAGTTAAACACAACAAAAAATTGTGTTAACTATGTTGTTAATTATTTACTGTGTTAAACTAAGAGAATTAAGGTCTTGCTTTTGATTGCATCATTGGGGGGGGGGGGGGGGGTGGACAACAGCACATATTAACTTTTTTGTCCTAACTCTGGCACTTTTGTCAGGGCAGCACCTATTATTGGGGGCAGCACGCATTTGATTCAATAGGGTATGCAGTTAATATAGTCAGTGGCTTTAGTGGATTCAAAGAGCAAGGAGGCCACACTCAAAGCATGTACTAACTGAGATTTATAACAGAAAACAGTGTGAATGTTATGTAGGTCGTTTCATGATGGGTGAAAGAACTATGTATAATGTTTTTGAGTATCTGGGAGCTAATGCAATCAGAAAAGTCTTTTAAGCCATGTATTCTAGGTAAAAATCTAACAAATTTACATAGCAAGCAGGTGTGAAACTATAAAAGTAATAACTTCCTTGCATTACATGCAAATTACTTTTTGAAACTTTTTGCATTGCAGCCTGTGAAAGCACCATCTCCTCCAACACGGAGACGGACACCAGGAAACTCTCCCAATAATTCTGGATCCTTCTTGTTTCCTCGAAGCTCCTCTCCTGTGTGTGAAGCATCCAATGAATTTAAGCGCAAAGTAGAGAGAGCTAAACGTGCTACTAGACTCTACTTGTTGCAACAGACTGGACCCAACTCCTTTCTGATTGGTGGAGATTCACCAGATCATAAATTCCGTGTTATGATTGGACCACAGGTAAACTGAAAGGGAAGGAAGTGTCATTTGTTGAAATTTTAATGGCAGCATCTTGTCAAGGGAATTCCCTATCTTAAGAGTAGTTGCCTGATCTTGCTAAATACCCTGCCGAAATTACTTGAAATACTATATGGCATGCGTTTTCCTTAGCCATGCTCCTCCCATTTTATAGGTGTGTTTCTAAATACTCTGCAGAAATTACTTGAAATTCTATATGGCATGCATTTTCCTCATCCATACTTCTCCCATTTTATAGGTTAACGTGCAGCAGAGCCTAAAATTTTTAGCTTATTTTCCTTAGGTCTTTCTTGTTTCCCCCTTACAAATTCATACCGGGCCATTAGTTTACACCAAGTTGCCTGCTCGCGAATGACAGTAGAAGATGGCATAGATATAGTACACAAATAATCTGTCGTTGCTGTCAACCCAAATGCTCACAGAAATATTTATATACCCCTTCTCCCTTAGTTTATGTATCAGCAAATAGCATGAAATGACCAACCCATAGTTTTAAAACGATTAACTTCTAATCTTTCAGTTTCCACACATAATTCTGATGTTCTTTTCTTTCAGAGTTGTACCTGCACAAGACCACACTGTGTCCATTTGTTATTTGTAATGTTAAGGGTCTTTCAACTAAAGGAAAATGACCCACTTCTGTGGAGCTTAAAATTGAAAAATTTTGAGGTAACTTGAATTGAACTATTAAAGTGCATTATTAAATAATACATTTTTGTACATGAAGTCTAATTTTATCATTAACATTATAATAATATTGTTTCTTTTTTGTTACTAATTATGTAATAGTAATAAGCACACATATACAAAGAAAACAATATAGTTTTTTTACCAGTGTCTTGAACATACATGTACATTTCTGTACGCAGATTCTCAAATATGGAGATTTCATAGAATCGGATGTCTTATCGGTTTTATGATAAAGATCAAAACTGAATTTGTTAGGTCTGAGAAACCTTGTAGGTCATAAATGATCTAATAATAATATTGTTTCTTGCTTAATAAACTTTTCACAAGGTTGAGAAACTTCTGTCTAAGTACCATGCTCACATCGAGTCACGCCTTACAAAGGATGCGAGTGACTTGAAAAATTCCAGATCAAAAGGACATGAAAAGGTCCCATCCCCAGCTCCAGGTACAGCCAGTGTGGAAGGTTTGTCATCCCATCCACGTGATGAAGAGGAGACGTGTCCAATATGCTTATTGGAAATGGTGGAAGGTGAAAGTTTAATGAGCTGTGAGGATGGATGTAATAATCGCCTTCATCAGCATTGCATGGAAATTTGTAAGTGTGGAGAGATTCTTCTCCTTGGTTTACCTTTTTGTGACAAGGCTGTCACTAAGGGATTTCCCCTGGCTACTATGAACATAGTTCCTGGCTTCTTTCACAGGAAGTGGAGGCATCTGGCGTTCAAACCTCGCTCTTTCCGACAGACAAGGAACTTTACTCCACCTTGTCCCTCTTCACCCAGGTGTATAAATGGGTACCAGCAACATGCTACTGGGGGGTAACCCTGTGATGGACTAGCTTCCCGTCCAGGGGAGTAGCAATACTTCTAGACATGCTTCATGCTGAGGAAACCAGGATAAGCTCCGGCCATTTGGGTCTTTGGCTCAAGTGCGCTTTTGCCTTTACCTCTTTCACAGGAAACAAAAGGAAAATAGAACCTGCAAATAAAGAACTTCCTTGTTGTCTCCCTCCTCTCCTACTAATATTCCAATAATTATTGTATATATGCAGCAACTTGGAATCTGACAGACAGCCTTATAACTTTGAGAATTGTCAAATATACAAAAGTTGACTTCCTGATAATTTCCACCAATTCTTTTAAAACCCTTGTTTGATTAGAAAGAAAATGTTTTCATTAAGGATGATTACAGGTCTGCCATCAGATAATAGACTTCATTCAATAGAGTAACCACTTATCCTAGAGCTGTTATAGTCAATTAACTCTGGGGAGTTTGTTTCAATAGGGGCGGCAGAATGTAAAAGACAGCGGGAAGCCTTGTTCTGCCCTCTGTGCCGAAAGATTTGGTGTTCAGGGGTGTATGGGACTGAAAGGTATTATTCATCTGAATTAAGTGTTACAATGTATAATTTATGAAACTATGTCTTTATGTCACCCCTTCATTGGCACTGATTCTCAATGAATTTTTCCCTGCAGTTTCCCAAGAATGGATATCACATGTAAACTGAATCCAAGTTTAAGACTTTTCAAAGATTAGTAGCAGTGCTAAATCTTTTTCTCCAAAACTGCTTTTTTTGATCATCAAAGTATTAATATATGCACATGAGACACACTGAGAGGAGAGACGATCTTTTATCTTTGACTATCTTACTTTAGATCGTCTGGTCATAGTTTGCGATCTGATTTACCAAGTGTCCCAGGTCCGTTGGGCCCAGAAGAGATCACCCTACCTCATTCTGATCCAATTCCACCTTCACAAGTGGAGCTTGCTAAGCCCTGGATTGAGGTACAAATTTCAAATAAAATTATCACATAGAAATAAGATAAAAATTAATTGAAGTAACTGCATATGATCGTATCAGGATGGCAGCTAAAGGAAAGTAGATGGCAAGCCAGTATGAAACATTTTATGTTAACAGCCTGCATCTCCAATGAGTTGGATGCAGTGACTACGGCACAGTGAAAACAGCAGGTAAAGAGAGAGAAACTGGGAGAGAGAATATCTTGGCCTTATGTGTCTACTAAAACAACAGGCATTGATGACGATGATGAAAATTTATAAGCTACCTTGACTTCAGTGCTTCTGACTGGAGACAGTTCCATTATAGACAAAAAGAAGTTGACTTAAACTTCACAGACACAGCACCAATTCTTCTAGTAGCTAAACTAAGACAACATTCCCTTTAAAAAAATAGGCCAGGGTAGATCCAGAAAGTGAAAATTCAAAAAAGAGGGAGCAAGGCTTATTATGTGCCAGCTTTTAATACTTTTTATTGATTTAAGATCCTTGAAAGACAGCCCCTTTGGAGAATACTTTAAAAATTTGATTCCAGTTCAGACAAAAAAAGGACGGGGCGTGGCCCTCTTCAGCCCCACAATAAATTAACCATAAAAGGTTTCTCATTTGACTACTATTTCTCTTATTGTAGGCATTTGGAGAAAATGTTGTAAGCTGTCTTTTCTCTCGAGAATGGAATGTGAGAGAAACAGCTCTTCGTCGACTGAGTAAAGACATCAGCACCGTGTTCTTGGAGGGGAGCAATGTCCAGAATATGGCAGCATTTGAAGCTTGCTGTTCTTTGTTATCAATGATGTGTGGAGATCCTGTTTACAGAGTTTATTTCTCTGCTTTGGTAAGAGCATCAAATTAACATACAGTTGATCTCCTGGTAACAGCCACATCCCGGCCACAAGAGCCACTTTGTTGGTGCCAGCAGATGTTTCAGCTTTGTTTTAACTTGTCTGCTGTACCATGGTCACTAAATTCTGATCCCAATTTGCGGCCAATGTGGAGAGGTTCGACTGTAATCTTGAGATGTTAAATAAGCGTTAGCTTTGTTGATCCTTTCACACATATTGGACAAGGAAGTAATTCGCAAAACAGATCAAACGTCTTTTTGTACGATCACAAGATGTAAAAAGCACTACGCAAAAGTTCTTCCAAAGAGGTTTTATTTGAGTAGTAACACCATAGGAATTCATTGCCATAGCGTGGTCTTGGAGTCAAAAAGGATTAAATAGCTTTCGACACAGTCCTCAATGGGTAAATTTTTGTTTGAAAACTGAGAAAGATTAGGCACATGTATTTTTCTCATCTTTTTCACAGCGGACTTTGCGTGTCTTGGTGATGCATGCATCATACACGACTCAGGCAGAAAAACAACATCTTCAGAAGAGTTTGTTCAGTGTTGTGGAGGCTATTTTGGCGAAATGTGCTGATTCCAATAGGTGTGTTAACCCTTTAACTCCCAATATCCACTCACAAATTCTCCAGACTGATCTCTATACATTTCCTTTAAGAATTAGTTAAGAGAATTTGATAAAAGATCAAAGTATTTTCTCTTATGTGATCATTTTATTAATTCTCATAACCTAATCTCATGCTAATGTATGGATATCGTTAGGAGAAAATTGCTGTTGGTCACCATTGGGACTTAAAGGGTTAAATTATAATGTACATAAAGAACTCGTTTAAGTTCGCAATCTTTTTACATGCTTTTTGGGGCACGTACTGTTACAAAGTCCGAATCAAGTCGACTAAAAACAACTCAGAAATATGTTTTCCGTAAAGATTTGTGTTTTAGAATTACCTGGTTATCTGCAAACGCAAGCTTAGCACCTTCACAGTATTTTCTGTCGAAGTATTCTTTACTAAAAGAGGAAATAAAAAGGTCCGTGAAGAGAATATTATAGTGAGATAAGTGATAAAGGAGAGCAGCGGAGAGAATATGCCAGTTAATCGTAGGGGTTAGAGGCTGAACGTTCCTTTTCATTGTCCGGTTGGATATTGATTCATTTGCGTTGACTCGCACAAGCTTCCACGTTCTTCTTTATATTTTTCTTTCCCTAGAGCATTATAGATGACCATTAGGTCACTGGATGTATTTTTATCTTTTTTCTTCAGGCGTTTTAGTGCTCTGTCCATAAAAGTTCTTTTGGAACTCTGCAAGGATATGTCTGGAGACCTGGCGCTTGGCAAAATGCTTGGTGAAGAACACGAGTGTCAGCCGTTAGGAGGACTATGCTTCATTTTATCTTGTATTCTAAGAACTGCCTCTGAGTACACCACGTGGCCGTGGTGGCTGGGGCGCCTTCTGTTTTTACGCAAATTAATGGATGAGTATATCACTGAGTTTGAACTGTCAGAGGACAGCCCATCTGATCGAGTGGACAGCGCGGGGATTCTTGTTCATGACAGGATGTCAAATGCTAGCCAGGACGTGGTGGACATTTATCATGACAATTTGACTCGGCTTATGTCTGCTTTAAAGTTTGCTATGCAAGCTGTGAATTGTTCGCACAGCAAAGTAAGCAAGCTAGCAGTTGCCGTGCTAACATTTTGTGCCTCTCTAGCTTCGTCTTCTACGTCTGCTTCTAGCCACATAAGAAAACTTGTTGTAAAGCTCAAACCGGCACAACGTAGTGTCCTTCAACGCCACATGTTTGCTGTACCTAGACTTAGTACAGCTTCTGTCAGTAGCCACGAAAATCATGGCATTGAATCTCAGGTTAGCCAAGATGCGGCGTCGTCAACCGTTAGCAATCGTGACTCTGCAATAGGGAGCCTGTCATCAGTGACATCTGACGACGAAACAGACAACGTATCTGAGTCAGAACTTCTTACCTTGGAAAGACCACAGTCATTGGTATTTTCGCCAAGTCTTTCTCCCAGTAAAGAGCTTAATCTGGATTGGTCCCGATCGATCGAGGACTCACCACGGATGCCACCCGTGAAACTGGCTGTCGGAAAGAAATGTCAAGAGATTATTGAGCAGGAAGAGGCGGAAGCTGTTGCAAAGGCCATGGCAGTCTCCTCGCATTATACTGGTCTTTCAAGGATAGAAAGCTTAGACGCCGGAGATGAGATGATTATTGTTTTCACACAACCCGAGGTATGTTCCGTTGTTATTACCCGTTTCTTCTACGAAGTGCTTTGTATGGGTTAAAATTTTGGTTAGACATGATTAGCTAGATCGCACTATCAGGGTTCTATCTAGGGTATTTGAGGGGTAGAAGCTTCCCCCCCCAAAATGCCCAGCTTCCCCCAAAAAATTAATATTGTTGTCATTACAGTATTAAGTAACTATATCGTCACTGCAGGTCACTGCACACACTGTAATACTTCTCAAAATTGTGTCTCCAAATGCACCGAATTGCATCTCAGGACAAATTCATTTCAAAAATTTGGGGGAGGAGGCGTGCCCCTGGACCACCCTAGGAAGCTCGTGGCCTTCGGCCACTCGGGACTTCCCCCCCAAACGATAAATCCTAGATAGAACCCTGACTATGGAACTTCCAAACTTCATCCAGTAACTGTAACGAATAGTCCTTTCCTATATGGAACCGTTATGTAAACTATTCAGGCCAATAATGATTTATTGTATTTGGAGCTAAAAGTATCAGATCGTGTAGTGGACAGGTAAAAAAGGGAAATATGGATCTCTAAACAGTGTGAAAATCTGCCAAGTGGGAGGATTGGTGAAAGAAATCGGAAAAGCGACGAGTATTTTGAAAGTGAGTTTTTATTTTAATTGCCTTTGCAGTCCTTGGATAAGGCAGTGAACTCTAAGCATTTGTATCTGGAAGAAGTGCATTGGAAGAAAGGTGAACTGCTAGGAACTGGCGCCTACTCATCTTGTTATGCTGTCAGAGATCTCATGAATGGATCACTCATGGCTGTTAAACAGGTGAATACAAGAAACCACAAATATTTGGCACGTACCACATGGATCTATTCTGTCCGTGTCGTAGGTCAAGTTAAGTGCTATTAGCAGATAGTGCCCCTATAAAGTTTACTGTTAACAAGATAAGAGTTATTGTAAGAAGCGTTGCAGTCTGATTTGGCCGTTCACGGAGAATTCTAAAAACCGAAGGGCGTTGTTTGAAGTGTCTTCTACCACCTCGACCCTTAGTAAACAGTTACAATTTCCTCATTAAGTCCTGATAATGTCGTCCTGCAGGTGTCTTTTTGCCGTAATTCGAAAGAAGACCAAGACAAAGTGACACAGGCCATCGAAGATGAAATCTCTCTGCTGGGAAGGTTACAACACCCTCATCTCATCAAATGTTTGGGCGCCACAAAGCACGCTGCGCACTTCAACATCTTTCTCGAGTGGATGCCAGGTAAGACTTGTGGTGGCTAGCGTGGGTCATGCACTCCCTCTCAACATGATCTCCGTTTTTCTGTGGCTAAAGTAATCTAATACGTCCTGAAAGGTGACGGTGTCGATTCTTGCCTAATACAGTAAAAACCCGCAAGTAAGAACCTGAAAATTAAGAACCTGTTAGCCTAAAATTAGCCATTTATACCCCCTATAAACAAGAGCCTGTTTAGCTCAGAAAATGAAAAACAGGTTCTTATTTTTTAAAGTCATAATAGTGAAATGCAGCTGCAAAGCTGTGCAAGAATCCTGTTTGGAGAATTAGGAGCTTGGCATTGCTGTGCAAATAAAAGCACTAATTTATTGATGTAATAAAAAAATAAAGTGCAAGAGGTTAATACTGTTGTATCGTATTTTGAAACTGAAAAATACGCAGATTGCCATCTTATTTTGTAGCTTGTTTTTTTTTTTATTTTTTTTTTTTTTTACAAAAATAAAAACCTATTTAAGAACCTAAATAGCCTAAAATTGTGTTAACTACTGTTTAAATAAGAACCTGCTTAGGCTAACTCCAGAAAATGTAGGTTCTTACTCGCGGGTCTTTACTGTAACGCTCATGAAATGATGTACACCGCATACTATTTTTTCTGCGCTTAAAATGCGTAATTTTACACCCAGTGAAAGACAAGAGGCGGTGGAGCCTGAGCCACTAAAAAAGTTCTTCAGTGTTGTATTAACATTTACGCGAAAGTAAGCGACCATCGTTGTAAGATGTTGTTCACTGCTCTACCATTTCTCTTCAGGTGGATCCATTACAAACTTACTGAGTAAATATGGAGCATTTGACGAAAAGATTGTTATCAGTTACACTCATCAGACTCTGCAAGGCGTGGCTTATCTGCATCAGAATCAAGTGATCCACAGAGACATTAAAGGTGGGTAGAAGACTTATGCAGTTGTTAACAAGCGAATGTGTTGTAGTCTCTTTTGTCTTAAAGACTACAACTTACGGTATTATTTAGGTACATAACGTTGTCTTTATTTCTGCAGGAGCAAATATCTTAGTTGATTCTACCGGTCAAAACATAAGGATAGCTGATTTTGGTGCGGCAGCGCGGTTGGCCACACAGATTACGGGCGCAGGTGAATTTCAGGGACAGTTGCTTGGGACGGTTGCATTCATGGCTCCTGAGGTTAGTTATTTCATTTATTTATTTATTTATTTATTTATTTATTTATTTATTTATTTATTTATTTATTTATTTATTTATTTATTTATTTATTTATTTATTTATTTATTTATTTATTTATTTATTTATTTATTACTTTGTTTTGTTTGCGTGCGTACGGGCTGATTATCTTACTACTTGTTTCAGCAGAACCTGAGCATTCGACTCCTTTCTTCCTTCTTCTATAGTTGAACAAGTGTTTCGCGACGTGCTCAAAGGTCGTAGGGTCATATAATCTTTTCGAGAACAAAGGAACGGTTGACGCGGTGTTGAATTATTTATTTCTTGACATATCAAACGCGAACAAGAGTGTTTCATCCGATATCCAAAATTCAAGAAGTAAACCCACCGGTATCTTCTCCTAACTAATGTCATACGAAATACGTGAATCTGATAGGGAGAATTTGAACATTAGTATGTTGACTTGAGCTTCTATGACTTTGGAAGGTACTGCGTGGAGAGAGTTATGGTCGAAGTTGTGATGTTTGGAGTGTAGGATGTGTTATCATTGAGATGGCGACTGGAAGACCACCATGGAACGCTCACGAACACTCCAATCATTTGGCGCTTATTTTTAAGGTAGGTTCTGCACCCCTGGGACTCCTAGGAGCGTTCGGGTGGACAAGCGTTAGTTATGATTGGCCGATGGTATTCAAGGCAACCATTAACCAATCAGAAGTAACGCTTGTTCACCCAACCGATCGCAAAATCGTTGCGCTGAAAACCTGTGCCCATTCCTCTTATAGATTCTGGAGTGGAAACTGGGTCGACGTTCGCCCCTCAAAACGGTCCCACAGTTTTCCCACAATGCAGTTTTGCACAATACCAACCCAGCCTCTACGCAACTTAACGGAGCTTTGTCACGAAATTCAGCCAAATTAGGAAATTACAAAATGCCCGTTAAATTAAGAGAAACATAAAAATAATCGCTTAAAACTTTAAAGGAAGGTTTAAATAACATAACAGAAACAACAGATGCCACGGATGGGCAAAACTGAAGAAGATTGAAATGGATTGAAATTAGGGTTTTTGAAAACTGTTCAGCCTAACAGTTTTTCAAAGTTGATCCCTGCTGCTTGCAACTTCAAAAATAATGCTCAGGAGACATTTGTCTCGGATCTCTGATTTTGTCATTTACATGTAATTTCTTTCCTTACTTTAACTTTCATAGCGATTGAGGGCGAGTAACTGGCAAAATTAAACAAAATGAACTGGACTGCCGTGACACACCCCCTTTAAAATGGGCAATATTGCAATATTCGATTCTTGTTGTGATAGCGTTAATACTGGTATTTTGCTTCTCCTAAACTTTTTTTTTTTTTTTTTTCGTTCCTTCTTAGATTGCTTGCGCTGAAAGCCCGCCCGAAATTCCGGAAAATATAAACCCAGCTCTTCGAGACGTGTTGCTCAGATGTTTCGAGGGTAAACAAGATGAACGACCGTCTGCTAGGGACCTTCTCAAACATCCATTATTCACGCAAATGTGATAACCCCACTGTAACTTGTAAATATTAGCACACGAGTTTTATCCCATTTTTATGACGTTTTGGAGCAATGGTTTTATAACATACGTGAACAAAAATTAGCCTTTAAAACGTGTAAAAGGAGTTTTATCCCATTCTATTGTATTTATGTGAGCGACGTTCGTATGACGTACATGAAAAAAGGAGCCTTCAAACGAGCAGAAGGAACGTGAAAGTAGAGAGCCGTTTTTTATAGTAAAACTAATCGTTCATGTTTGTGTTCTTGTGCAGCTTTTTTCAATGTTTGCAACAATAAAAGAGTTGGTCCTTCTTCATTCGAAAATAATTTCTCCAGAACCGCTCTTTTTTTCTCATCTTTTAGGACAAATTGAATGCATTCGTTTGTTGCGCCTAGGCAACTAAAATGTTACCAAAACAGACATAATCTTGGTATTTGTTAACGTCATTGGTATGAAGGCACAATTTGGTTAAAGAAAAGTTGTGTTTCCAGCGCTTTTTGAAATGCATTCCCATGTTGCTAGGCAACAATAAAACCTTTGGGTTAGTCGGCCCTACTTCATTCAGCCAAACGAATTTCGTAAAAAAATGCAGAACCGCTCTTTTTTCTCATCTTTGTAGGACAAATTGAATGAGTTTGGTTCATGTGAAGTACGGCGTTTGACCCGCGCCTAAGTAAGAACTAAGATGTTACCATTTCGCATACATAATCTTGGTATTTGTGAACGTCATTCGTATAGAGGCACAATTTGGTTAAAGAAAAGTTCTGTTTTATAGCTGTAAAGTTTTATAAACATTTTCACTTTCTCAGACATGTTTGCCAGTTTTCTACCAAGTTAATAAACAAATCCAAATCTGAAAATATTCTGGTAATATTGTCAGCAGGAATATTTAAAGTAAACAGTACTATAATCGCTGTAAAATTTTATCGTACATATTACAAAACGTTTTGTTGTATTTCTTATTAAAAATATACGTGAATACACGAAAGCGTTTTTGATGTCTGTGTTCTATTTATATTTCGTGAACTAATAATATCGTCGGTTGCATCTAAGCGTGTACACGTGAGTAATAAACTTGTCCAAATTGGGTGTAAACATGACCTGTTTTGCCGCCAAACATTCGAAGTTTAGAGTAGGCGGCTGTTGTTGACTTGATTCGTTTTCGCTCAACAAAATATTCTTTGCAAGAATTTTTAGACGTTAAGATTACTTTCTGGAGGCAAGTGTACTGATTCTGAGCGAGAAATATGCCTGAAAGTTGAGAAAAATGAAATATGAGCGGAACGCGCTGATCAAAAACATAAACAACTTAGCTTTGGCACGACAGTTTGCTTTAACGGCGGTCAAACTTCAAATGTTTGGCGGCAAAAATCGTCACGTCTGGAACCCTATTGGAACATGTTTTTTTGTGTCGTGTCCAGACTTAGATGCAGCCGACGGTATTATACTGCTGAAAGTCATGAACTCAGTGTTGCAGTTTTAAAAAAAGGAATGTTTAGCCGTTGAAAGTTCCTGGTTATAATGTGGCTAAATGTAATTTGGGCAAAGTCAAATTGCAAGCCAATGCGGTCAGCGGTCTCCTCCTCAAGCGTACGTGATACGTGATCTGAGGGGTGACCGCAGGGGCCTTTTGCTTATCTTGTGACTTATACGTTGCATCTCACGCTGATTTTTTAGCTGATCTTTGCGGATCTGTTGCTTAGCGAATCGTTGCGGATTCTGGCTCCCAGCCCGTCCCTCCCCTTCTGTGCATTGGTAAGCATTAGGTCAGGTGAGTATTTTCCACTGAATTCTTTCAGTGTGACGGTGTCAGTTGGCGGCTGCATGCAGGGGTGGTTCCCGCTGGCAGGGTTGCCATGGATGCCTCCTTGCTATGCCTGAGGCGTTCAGACTCCCGTACAACCTTTAAGGCACCAGTTCCCAAACTCATCTATTGGCGATGAGTTTAACGTCCAGATACGCTGCCTCTTCTAAAAAACATAGATGTTAAGTATTCAGGCGCTTGACCCGTCATACATTTAAATGTTAAGGTAGCATCTCAACGATACAGTTGTAGTTTCACAGGGAGCCAAAGTAGACTTCTTAATACAGGAGAGATATGGTCATACTTCTTTACGTTGCAAATAATTCGCGCAGCAAAGTTTTGAACGCATTGTAATTTACGAACATTACAGGCTGAGGTGGATGAACATACAGACGAACAGTAATAGAGTTTACTGAAACAAGAGCCTTTATTATGGTTTCAAGCAACTCCTTATAAAAAACGAATCTAATGCGGCTTATTTGAGATAGTTTCGACATGCAAGACGGCACTGTAGTAGAAATATGATTGTCAAAAGATAGCGCGGAATCAAAATTTGACTTCACGTTTGACTTCATGTTTGACTTCACGTTTAAAATTTCGATAGCCTGACCGAAGAGCAGGGTGATTTGTTTGTCTAGCTAGTCGTTGAAAGTGATCTCTTGTCCTCATTAAGCTGCGGATGTTGTAACCCGGAAAATAAACAGTATGACGTAAAAAAATCACGTTAACGGGAAATCCTTACAAAATTATGTAGAATTTACGTTTGATGTTTTTGACCTTGGATTGATTTTTTGGATATAAATATGAAGTCTTCAATTTAGTTTTTCTCAGATCAGGCAGCGAGCGAAGGACCTAACGGACAGAACCGCGTGCACTAAAAAAAACTGAGGTAAAGACTGTGTTCATTTTTTATATTAAGTCTTTTCAAGTATAACCTTAGTTTCTGCCGTTATATTAACCGTCAAACAGCTAAAAACCTTAGTCGTTACGTGTAAAAAATGGTCGTTTTTAACCGTTAGCCTTAAAAAAAGAAACAGCTTATCGTTCTAATTGCCACAATTTGTCATGTTGATTGTCAATATTGCTTTTTACGAGTTTTTATGGACCCCATTTTCAGCCTTTTTTTCTACCCCGAAAAGGTCGTTAGAGGCTTGAACCGATGGAAACTTTTTCTCTTCTACAAATTTCTGTTAAACGTAACAGAGAGAAATTAACCTTTAGCCGTAGAAAGAACCAAGATATTTACTTTTTACCATAAATGCCCCCAGTTGAGACCGTATCACGTTTATGTACCCAAGAATTATGGCTCTTGATGTACCGTATTATATTTTGCTAGATTTAGTAGGGCAATTTTAACTAAAAAATAATTGTGGACGCTGCAGGGTCTACAAAAGAATTGTTGAAAAGCTCTAAACGTTCTTACTAGGTTGATGCTCAAATGGAATTCTTAGATTATTTAATTAACTTCTATGCATTTTGTTTATTTCTTTTTAAACAGAGTTAAAAGAAAACATGATCAATCAGGAAACGCTAAGTGAAACAAAAGCGAAGAAACAGAGTGTTGACCAAGACTTGAGCCTAAAATGTGAACAGGTCGCTTCGCAGCTGCGTATCATTGGTGATAACTTGGAAAAAAGTTTTTCAGATCGCCATTTGTTACAAGTTGGGGCAGGGCCTTTGCAAAACAGCCGGCAAAAACTTTTTCAAAGCATGTTGATGGTGATTATGGAGGTCGGAGAGTTCTTGTTACACTAATCTGCACGTGGCTAAAACTGGGGAGAAACAGTGACTGGAGTAATAACCGTGTGGGCTGGACCCATCAAGTTCAAGCTAAGAACATGTGAAAGACACATGAACTATTCATAGTAACATTTCGTAAATTTAAACTATTTATAGAAAATGTTGCTTATTTTTAATGAAATTCGCTTATTTAAGGGCAAATTTTAGCAAATGCTACCACGCAACCACGTATTTCGCTACACGTTCAAAGCGGAGCCGAAAGGGAGAAACTCAAGCGAGTACAAAAACCTTAGACTTATGAGCTTTTAACCTGCAAAGAATTATACGCCATCATGTCAAAGAGGCGAAACTTTTATGTATGAAATATTTATTCATTTATATAATGTTCGCTTGTAAATGATGCCCACAAAGTTTATCAAGGTAGCAGGAATTATATTTAATTAACGCTTAGCAAAATTGAATTAATAGCTAATTAATGGTGTATATTTACATATTGGAAGGGTTTTACTAACGTTTGATAAAATCGTGATTTCTCGGGTATCATTTTAAGAAGGCGATGCATCTATATAGATAAGATATTTAAAGACTTTTAAAAAAAGTCTTCAATTCCCAGTTACTATTTAAAGAAAGAAAACAAGGAAGTTTTTGTACTATGTACGAAAATATGTCATGAATATAGCACTGTTTACATTAAACATTTTTTATGACAATCTTCTAAATACCAGAATGTTGTACTCTCAGTATTTGAACTCACTATTTTTGGTTAGGCCGAGGAAACTAGGCAGTTAAGGTATATCGATACAGTTTTGAAGACCATACTGGCATCAGACAAGTTCTTTTTACCTAAGAGAAATAGATTTATTTGAACAAAACTCTCGTGGTTTGATCATGGTTTTTCTCGTCTTCATTTCGTTTTTCGAAAAATAAAAAAAAAAAAGTTTTTACTCTCGCACTTTATGATATCTACGTAACTTAGAGTTACACGTAACCTGCTGGCAGGTTACTTCATATACTCTTTATTATAAACTTAGCAATAACGGCATAAGTCTCCTTTCTCCGTCTTCTGATGCAATAAAATGAAATGCAAATTTCGGCTTTCTCTTTGGTCCAAATCTATCATCACCCTTTAAATCATCACCACTCTTACACACAGCGTCGTTCCTAGTCATCCTCGGCGATTTCGGATGTGACGTCACCTGTCAAGATTGTCAGGAAGATTCGCCGATTAATTTGCCGAATATCGCCGAATATCGCGCTCGGTTCCAAGGCTCGCTCCTCACTCGGATGGCGCGAACTGGCATAGGGGCTAAGCTGTCTTTTGATACTAGTGTCAATTTGTTTTCACTGTAAGAGACAGTTTACATGGGAATATTATGTATACAATGGATACCCCAAATTACTGCTGGGTTGTCTGAGACTAGAATGGATACCCCCAAATCAGGTTGTCATCTTTGATTGAATTACGTGAATGATAAAAATACAACGTTGAAACAAACAGCTAGTGTTAGTCCTGATGGAAAGGCGTCCAAGAGAGTCCTACGAAACATTTGAAAAACGCGGGAAGATCATACCCACCGTACAATCAGAAACGCACGTTATTCATAAGGTCAGAAAACGTTTAATTCATTTCTTCATTTGTTTATTGCTCTGCAGCATGGAGCTCACTTATTTCACAGGTGGCCCACGCGCGAAATATGAGCATCGGCATTGTTGCGTAACATTCTAAAGACAAGGATTTGTATGGGGAAAGACTCTATCGTTTCTGTAGCCTACGAAATGAAATGATTTCAACAAAAAAAACTTACCTTACATAAAATGTGTGTTGCGTTTCTCCTGTGTGGTTCATGGGCCGATTTACGGCCGTTTCATGGGTTGTACTTTAAACGGTTTTCTCTCTTTATATAAAGTTTACCAAGTTTGTGGTCTCCAGCGAATAGGCCCGACGGATCCAACAGAAACAATTGTTTTTCTTCGATACAAATCCTTATATTTTGAACGTTACGTAACAGTACCGATGATCATACAGTCGAATCTGTAAACAACGGCCCTGTATTAGGAGGCCACCCTCTATTAAGCGGCATATTTTCAAAGTCCCGATTTTTCGCTCATACAAATGCTGTATTTGTTACCTGTATTAGGCGGCCACCTCTATTAAGCGGCCGCGGCCACCCTGTAGCAGTCCCATGCTTGTCTTTCTTTGTTAGAGAATGAGGTGCCTGTATTAAGTGGCCACCTTTGAACGGAAACTAGGCCATATGGCATTTTATGTGGTATTTTATGACGAACTGAGATGTATTTTGTTGTGAACTGTTAAGTCAAGAAATACAGTACTGTATACCGTAGCAGAAGAACAGAGGAAGTTTATTGCACAGTACTTTTACTCAATGTTATGACGTATATTATACCGTAAAGTTGGCAAGGAACTTTGTTTTTGATTGTCTTATTGTTTCCTTGCATATAGTGTTTTTGTATGATACGCCAGTAAAATTGACATTAGACCACGCTCAGTGATCCTGTATTAAGCGGCCCACCTGTTTTAAGCGCCCAGTTCTTCAAGTCCCGAGGGTGGCTGTTATACACAGGTTAGACTGTATTTCGAGCTTGGGCTACCTGTGCTTATTTCGATGCTTTCATTGTTCTATTTTCACAATTCCCTAAGAGAGTTATGATAATTCATGGAGAAAAATGACTCGGCAGCAACCCGGAAAGAATGAAAGTTGAACAACTTTGCTCTGAATTCGAATTTCACTGAGAGTTTAATGTATGGGTCGTGTGTCCAAAGCCTTGCTGACGTCATCGTTTACATTTTTCCTCATTAGCATAGAAGCCGTGGCCGTACGTACGAACCTAATTCAAAATGAGAAAGAGCTGATTAACTTGAGCAATTTGTGCAATTTTCAGCTTTTTGCAAGCAATAGTGAAGGAATTGTCAGCGATCAAAAACTGCTATGCTCTTTCAATATTCAGATATTTTACTCTATTAGATCTGTCAGATAATGAGTATATACACACTCAGTGATCTTGGTAATTCAAGCAATCTGATTGGTTAGCTATCTCGGACTATGACGTTATATTCACCGCGCTAGGCGGTGAATATAAAGCAGAACAAAAATCGCTGTCGTGAACTGGGTGTTTTGCCAAAGTTTCATAGTAAAGCCTTTTTGAAAATACACGAATATCCAAGTGCTGATGACTTTGAAGGCAATAAAATATCACTTCGTGTGAATATATTAAAACAATTATTCACCTCAGGCTCAGTTAATATTGTTAAATAATCCCCTCGACTTTGTCTCGGGGATTATTCAACAATACTAACTTCGCCTTCGGCGAATAATTGTTAAATATATGTTAATGAGGCAAACAATGTAAACAGTGGGAGCATTAAAATTTCTACGGCGTGTCTCCTCTCGTTTGACATTTTACATTATTATGCTCTGCTGTATGCATATTACAGGGTCTGGGGCCCGTTTCTCGAAAGTCCCAGTAACTTTTCGGGCCCGAAATCAAATATTCAAATCGAAATATAAAGAATAAGGGCGCGGGTCCAGGCTAGCAAACTACTCCATTTTGTTTCACTAACTGATAGTTTTATCATGCTAGATGCAAAACTTTTGAAACCTCGATCTTTAATATAAACGGAGACGGCTTACCGGGCCCGTTAATTATCGGGACTTTCGAGAAACGGGCCACTGGAAGGGTATTTTCGGGATCCGCGATTTGATTTGATTTCTCTGTGACCCAGCGAGCTGTACGACAAGCGACGCGAAGGACGTAATAATGCATGGCAGTCAGATACAGTTGACTCCCGATAACTCGAACCCTCGCTAACTCGAACCTCGCGCTAACTCAGGTCGATTTCCCCTGGATTTCCTTCTTACATTTACTGTAATTTTACCCTCGGTAACTCGAAGCTCCCGCTAACTCGAAGTAATTTTTGTTTCCCTTCAGATCATTTCTATACAATTTTGCCCTCCATAACTCGAACCATGTTATAAGCGCGTGACAAGTCGGGGAAAAAAACCGTCAACCGTGTAGTCCGAAACATTTAATTTCTTTCAAAACAACCGAGTCAATTCTTTGTCTTCTCCAGTTCAGTGTCCATTCCTGTATACTTTGTTGCTAAAGAGCGGATATCCGTAAATATCTACCAGAGGTGGGAAAAATAAAATTTTTGAAAAATCCAAAAAAAATTCTGTAGACTACCCTTAGCTAGGTGTTCTAGTAATGAAAATATAAATTTTAGTTTCATTGAATAAATATTTTGGCGATACGGCGAATGTCATGTTCGGGCGATTTACGACCTTCGCCTATAGCCTAGCCTGTGAACAGGCCTTTGGTCAAGCGGGAAACTGAGGAGAGGGAATGATATTTAAATGCCATTGAAATCGTTGTCTTTTCGTGGCCCGGCTTAGAGGCCCAAGAAAGCGGTCTGGCGGAGGCCGTAAATCGCCCGAACTTGACATTCGCCGTATCGCCAAAATATTTATCCGATGAAACTGAAATTCATATTTTGATTACTAGAATACCTAGAGTAGTCTACCGATTTTTTGGGATTTTTCAAACATTTCATTTTTCCCACCTCTGGTCGATACTTACAGATATCCGCTCTTAAATTGTATTCCCTCCCCATCCATTTGCTTATTTCCTTACTACCGGTTATTTTGCTTTTTTAATTCAAAGGCTTCCGATAACTCGAACTTTGTTCGATTTCCCTTTAAGGTTAGAGTTATCGGGAGTCGACTGTAGTTGGCTAATTGACGTTCAAAAAAATTGAGTTTACTAGTGAGTGAGTTGATTTTTATTCTGGCTCCGGGGAGGAAAACTCCTTTTTTCGTGAAACTTCTAACTTCATTAATGTGAACGATTGTTAGTATCACTCATGGATTATAATTTGAAAATCTTTCCCCTACGTAAAGAAAATGAACACCTAAAAATAACATGAACAAGAACCTACAAGGCCCGTCTGAACTGTCCGAGGGTTAAACATACACAAGTGTTTATGGGGGAATTAGTTAACAAGATTACAACATCTACGAACGAAAAGCACGCTCAATTGATCGAATTTCATTTGCCGGCAGTCGTGAAAAGAAATGCCAATTTGGTGTATAAAAAAAACCGCTGAATCGCAAGCGATTTACTTACATCACTGAGGTCTGGTTAACTTCTTTTCATTGCTTTTGACCCCATCTCAAAAAAAGGTACTTAATCAAGCAAACCTTAAAACAAAAAAATTCCTTCCCCAAGACACTCCCTGTAGTCCTGTTGAAACCTGCGGCTATCTTAACAATTTTTGGTCTCTTTTTCACGTGAATTGCATTTATGTGAAATATATAAAAATGTCAAGGCGGAAGGAAATTTGTACTTCACGACGTGCAATATATTTATATACCTTCTCGATGCTTCCAAAAACATTCGAGTCGTGAATATACCGATCGGCCGGCTTGACTTGCAATAGACCTCTTTAATAATGGAGGCCTATAACATATATTCAAAAAAGAATACAAGCGAATTCTAGTTAACTCTCAAAGGCAACAATGCAATATGACTATTTCACACAAAATGACTGCCGACATAATCGTCCATAGTTGCCATGGCACCAAGCGCACATTTATTATGTATTTCCGCCGTTATGAAAGAGGTCTATTATCCTACGAATGCTAGACTATAAATCTACTCGAAAAATGTATCTGAAAAAAATAGACCTAAGCAGATACCACGACAGTTTCCGGAGATGTTGACCCCACGACTACCGCCCCCAGAATTTTAGAATTTCGTTCGGCACGAACTGGTAATATAATCAGAGCGATTTTCGTCTGACCTTGAAAAGTGGCTTCCGCATTCACTTGGGGATGACCTTGCCCGGAGATTTATAGCCCTCGGAATAGGTGTGCAAGGGTGATTATAAACTGCAGAAACGAGACTGGTCAATCAGAAATTGCTATGCAAGCTCTAGGTTGGATCTCTCTTGCCGATCAAATAGCCAAAAACAAAGCTGGACCCGCAAATATTTTATGTATTATTTTAAATTTTATATATTCGTTTTACACCTCATACTTTTTCACTTTTCAACTTGATAATGGCGTGACGTAGTGCCGAAACGTCGTTCACTTTTTTAAATGCTTTTTAAATGTATTTTAGAAATCTTTTAGCGTTTAACTTTTTGATCAAAGCTAAAGTAATTTTCAAAATTCATTCATGGCTAGGCAACAGCCAGACTATCAAATATCCTTTCAGAGGCCCACGCAATCAATAGTCATCATAATCTTAGGAATTCAACTTAAAAGGTTGCTTTTCCTCTACCCAAAAGAGATTTCTTAAAAAAAACAGCCTCAGTGACAATGGGGCCAAAATGTGGAATGATTTACCAGAGGAGATGCGAATTTGTGAGACCCTCGCGTCATTTAAAACTAGAATCAAATTCCACCGGCCTTAATCAGAACATTAATAGAGATTATGTCTTATCAGTATTTATTTCTATTCTTATCTATTTTGTAAAGGTAGTGTAAAAATTTAACTCAGATTACATCGCTCTCTTTTAGAATATACTTAATGTAAAGGTAAACAATATTTGTAGCGTGTACTTTAGATTGTACAATTTCATATTTTGTATTTACTATTTCTTGCGTTCGAGGTGAGAACACAACCCCTAATTTGTGTTGGGTGTTCTGTGCATTATTGGGTGACCTGTGCAATTAATAAGGGCGGTTTTTTGAGATTGCATTTTCGTTCGTCGTCGTCGTCGACACACATTTGCCTCGCTTTGAGGCGCTTGCTTAAGTTTTGCCTCACTTTGACGCGCTAACTCATGTGGTGATTCTTGTGTCCTCGGCGTGCATCTTTCAAAGGTTTGCTGAGGTCTGATATTCTTCGTAAAGCGTTCATCTTTTGAAAAGTTTGCTTAATCTTCGTAAAGCGTACATCGATCTGTGCGTTCATCTTTTAAAACGTTTGCTGGATCTCCGTAAAGCGTACATCGATCTGTGATTGCTGAATCGTCCAAAGCGTTCATCTTTCAGAAGTTTGCTGTTAAATTTTACTTTGGATTAAGCCTTCATATTTTTCAGCATGGTTCGTCACTGTCTTTGGAAAATGTCTGCGACTACTGGTACATGCATCAAACTGGGTTTAGTCGGGCGGCCGTTATGCCACAAAGTAAATTTACCGAGTTGTGTAGCTCAGCGGTCATTTTGTCACAAAGTAAATTTACGAGTTATGTAGCTCGGCAGCCGTTGTGCCACAAAGTAAATCTACCGAGATGTGAAGTTCGGCGGCGCCATTTTACCATGACTTGTGATATTTTCGGCACCGGACAAACGAACATTTTAACTCTATGTTATTTATTAGGAGAAACTTATAAATCAGCCCACAGTAGCGCCACTCTCGAAGCTTCTCGAGTCACTGAAATCAACACGCTCGACCAAATTACGTGAGCCGCACACACGTTTCATCGAAGGCTTTGATAGGGTTAGTGCGAAGTTTGAATTCAGATGTGAAAGCTTTTAAACCAGTAAATTCAATGTAATTCATTTTGTCAACAAGTTGATGACTGGATCGATGCTCATAAAAATAACAGAGAAAATTATCCGAAGAAATGTTTTTGAAGAAAGAAAAAGAATCCCGGGTTGACTAATCGGCCTTTGAGAAACTGTGCCCTGTATCTCGCGCCAGTAAAAAAAAATGTTCCATTTACACGTCCGACGCTGGCCAATGTCTCCTCCGATTAAAAGCACTTGACACCGAACCATACGATATCTTTTGAAAACGTTCTTAAAATGATACACAGTTTAGATAGAGGTTTCGCTGTACGCAACACTTACGTTCAAAATATGCCATAATCATATTTGTCTACATCGCAACCACCCTTCCGCCTCAACAAACACATCGAACGCACTCTCCTAAGCTCCGATTACTCCTAGTTTATAGTTACCTATTTTTGCACGCCCTGAAGGAAACCAGCCTATGTTATCTAGGCTAGCGTGGATAAATAAAGTTGATCTTATCTTTTATCTCATCTCATGGGAAAAGTGTTAATCAATTTTCAAATAGACCTCTTTCATAATGGCGGCCAATTAAAACATTCGTTTATATGTATGATAATCAGCATTTCGGACCTCGTTAGCATGTGCAAAATACAAAAGCATTCCCTCTTTCAAGAGACCTTTCTTTCGAGACCCGAAAGGCTCATTTATGAGATATGAAAGAGCAAATAAATGGTCGCCATTATGAAAGAGGTCTATCGGCAGCCCAGTCTTCCTCTACCAGTTTCCGAACTGCATGCAAATGCTTTGCGTGTTGGCCAAAGCCACGCGGATTTGACTTTGTTCGCTAAACCATTCAAATTCTTACATTCTTGTTTGCTTAACTTGTTGTCCATAAGTTTTGATCACGTGTCATCGTGTCAAGGTTAAAAACACTATACCTACCTGCAGCAAGAGTAATAAGAAAATTGTGAAGATTTTTGTTCTTTTTTGGCTCTTAGTGGCATTCGCTGACCACCCCCACCCCCCAAATGATTTTATGTCTTATTTTCATTATTTTGTACACTTAGTATTTGCATGAAAATGTAATCGCATTTGGCTGAGAAAAAAAGATTAATCAATACCGAGCGTGTTCGGCACCTGTTGGTACGAAAACACGAGCACTTGAACTGGGGTGTGGATTCTGTACGTTCAAAATCCCGCAAAGCAAACCTGCAACACAAAAATCAAGATCTAGAGCTAAACATTTTGATGTTTGGCCAATCACCATCAACAATTCATGCCCTGGATATTACCAAAAGTGCCTTCGTGAGTAGCAAAAGATGCCCCCTTCAACAACCTATTAGGGTTAAGTAGTTTTTCGCTCTTTATTGTCAAGTATGGCAAATTGAACTTTGAAAACAACCCGCCTTAACCTTCAGTATCCTCGCATGCATATTTGAAATTGCTCTAGCTAATTGACCGTGGTCAAAATAACCGCACAGACTGGGTCGTATGCCTCACGAGAGCACGAGAAGTTAAATCGAGTGACGTGTTAAAATCACGCTTTGGCTATTTTCGAAACCGAAAGGACTTAATACGTTTGATTTATTCGACCTTGGACTTGTTTTATTGTCATAAATAGTAAACACATGATTTGTTTTTCACAGAGGTAGCAAACAAATGCAAGTGCCTTCGCTCGACTCTGAAGACCAAAAATTTCAAAGGATCCTCGTCTATATTTTCAGACGACTGAGCTTCAACGCCGGAGGTAAGAACCAATTTTAACCCTTGGTCACCTAGCCCTAAGGCCATTTTTGTTGATCTGTAAAATTTCTATCTCGTTGCAATTTTGATCGACCCAGCTTGTCATTGCCTTCTTGTCCGAAAACGAGCTGCGGACATTTTGAAGTTTTAGCAACACAGGTGGGCAAAGCACTAAAAGTTGGCTTAAGCTGTGAAAAAGATATAGTAAAAGCAGAGTTGTCGTCTTACAACAAAAACTTAATTAGGTCTGATTTTAATCTGTTTAAATTAGCCAAATCTTGGCCGAGCAAGAATCCGAGAACACTGCACCTTAGACTAAGCATCAACAAGGGGGACGCACAGCATGGCCAGTTGTTTGAGGGTATATCCGTTATCTACCTGTTAGCCTTTGAAGTATATAGACTCTGTTTCATCTGCAGACGCGTGCATGTAAATTGCATGAACCAAAGAGGAGAAAAAAACATCCATTCACGTAAATAAAATACAAGCAAGCAGTTGATTTTAATGTGACCTTGACATGCTTGCATAAGAAGCATATTTCTAGGTGATTTCAAGTGCAGATGAGAGCGAAGGATAACTAACTGGTTTTAACAATTAAGACACAAGATATCTTTTCAAGTACGACTTTGACGATTCAACAATTGTTCGCTTTAATTTGTATGGCATTTGAGATTCGAAAGTGAAAACATGTAAAATTTACCTCTTTTTAATTGTCTCTTCAAGTAAAACTAGTTGATTACATGAAGCTGCTATAAACTCTTAATAACCTTGTTGTTTGCTACTCAGTTAATAAAAAAGTGTGCATTCCTAAATTATAACTAGAATATTTATTGATGAAAATGTTCTCTCTGAGAAAACTTCTTAAGATCATCTTTTAGGAGCGAAAAGTGACTGCATAATTTAAGTTTTTGTTTTGTGCAGAGTCATGTTTCAGGTCCCTAACAAACGAAAAATATTCCTCCAGTAAGTGCAATTTTGGAGGTTTCTTGTTTGCGTCTCACAAAGGCGGCCTTAATTTTTTTTTGAGGTTTAGTTTCAAAACAAAAAACAGGAGACACTGCAATAACAATGTAGAAAAAAGTCCAAGAAAAACAGCCAACGAGACGGGAAAAGGGTTTTGGTTTTATGGCTCTCTCTGAAAGTCATGATTATAACTTGTCGCTAGAATTAAATAAAGACGTGCTGTTACTACGTTAAAAGGACGTGCTGTTACTACGTTAAAGGGCACATTATGTGCAGGTCTGGCATGCAGAAATGACGTAACGACAATGGGGGTTTTAAGAGAGTATAATTTTATTAATTAAATTAAGTAGTTGAAATTTCCAGTTCAATGACACGTTAAATCAAATAACTGTCTGAGCAAACCAGGAGAGACGTAACAAAAAACGGCGGGGGCGTTCAAAACTCATATGATGGTCGGAGAAAGATCCTCGCAGGTACCATGATCACTGACCGTCAAACCACAGGAAAAAAAGAAGCGGAATTATTTTCCTGCCACAAATTAAATCCTATAAATTAAATTGTGATACCCCATGAGATTTTGGCTTGTCACGCGATCCTTAGTCCCAATAAACGTCTGGGAGACTAGAGAATCGAGGAAAAGACTCGAAATACTAGAATCACGCTTACGACAAACGGAAAACGTCAGACTCGAGTAAAGAATTTCTAGAAATAGAAAATGAACAGACAATAGCCGTCCAAACAATTCTTGTGGATAAAACTAACGTGAAACTCCTTTTTAAAAGTCAAGTAAACCGGAAAACTTAGACGTACACGTGATAAAAATTCACGTTTGCTGTTTTCCGGAAACGTAACTCTATTTAATGATATCATGTGATTGAGGTCATTAACTCCGCAGCATGCTCACTGGCAATTATATAATTGCAGGTTCTTGTCAAACGTTTATGCAATATGTAATTCAAGAATTCGGTGGCTAAACATTTAACTGAAAACGTGTCTTATAATCACTGGAAATTAAAATTGTTCTGTTTGTAAGGAATACGGAGCAAAGAGATCGCATAATAACTTGGTGGCTGAAGTATTATTAAAAATATGAGCCTTAGAATTTCAAATTTACCTTGCAACAATCTCTGAATATATATTATAGACTTAGGGAACAACAAGAAACAGCTTAATGCGCTAAAAATAAAAAAGTTTCCGATCCTAACGTCGCGCGTGTTCAGCAACATAGTTATTGCCAGTTTTAGGTCAAATTTTAAACGAAAATGTTCGAGGACGTTACAAGAGTAAGTTGGTTCTTAGATGAATTTATCAGTAAATGTTTGTTATTTGTTTCTTTTTAAGCAGACGCAAAAGAAAACATGATGGATCAGGAAAAAGTAAATGAAACAAAAGCGCAGAGCCAGCGTGTTACCCAAGACGTGACCTTAAAGTGTGAACAAGTCGCCTGGCAGTTACGTGTAATTGGTGATAACTTGGAAAGGCGTTTTCAAGCTCGCCGCGGATTACACTTGCAAGTTGCCCACGCCTTTCAAAACAACTGGCAAAACATATTTATGGAGATTATGGAGACTGCCGGAAGAGTTTTCATAGCACTAATCTGTGGTTGTGTCTGCAGGGAAGATTACCAATGATACCGGTATAGGGGCTAAATGTGTGGGGGCTGGATTAATTGGGTTAGCGTTGGACGTGAACCTTAAACACGTGAAAGACACATGAACTATTTATAGCAACATTTTGTAAATTCAAACTATTTATAGAAAACGCCATATTGCAATGTGTATTGTAAGCTGCAGCTAACGTTCGCTTATAAGGACACCCTGTACTATACAATTGAAACAGCCCCTTTCGGTAGATGTTCTAACTGAACCGAAGGGGTGGAACTAGCGCACTGTGTATGTAAACTTAGATTTCAAAGTTTAAATTATGTGAAAAGCTTAAGGTCATCATTTTCAAAGGCGAACGTTTTGCACATGAAATGTATGCTTCATATTATATGACGTTCGCTTGTAAACGATGCCCACAAAATAGCTTAGCAATAAACCGCGTATTAAAGAAAGCTTGAGGGACTATCACTGGTTAAAAGCGTGACTTATGAAATCATTTTAGGAACGTGATGTATCTATAGATAAAATGCTTATTTATAATGTTCAGTTGCATGTGAGCTGTGGCAGACAAAATTCTCTCATAGCCAAAAGTTGCAGAAAGAGTGGTAATGTTTGGATTGGACCAATCAGAGGGCAGGAATTTGCATTCCACTCTAATGACATCACAAAATAATAGCAAGGGAAGCAGACAGCCTGAGTATACGGCCGTTCAAACTTTTGTCGCTCAAAAGCAAAAATTGTTCCTACGTTTACGATATTAAATGTCATTAGTTTCTTAAGGTGTGAAGTAACCTGCCAATGAAGTTTACATTTGTTTGTTTGTTATCTTGTTGTCATAGATGTCATAAAGTGCGCATAACTAAAATCTTTTGTTTCCTGTGCTGTCTCAAAATAAAGGGCAGTGTTTTGAATTCGGAAACCATTTACTTTTTATCTTCTTATGTTATTGTGCACCGTGGAATAATAGTATGACCGTGGCTCCAGTTATAACAGTGGTGCAGTATCTTAGATGCCAATTCAGTTGAGACAGGAGTATCATAAAGTGCGCGCAACTAAAATCTTTTTGTTTCCTGTGTTGTATCAAAAAAACAGGTCAGCGTTTTGAATTCGGAAACCATTTACTTTTCATCTTCTTATGTTATTGTGTACCGTGGAATAATATTACGGACGTGGCTCCAGTTAGAAGAGTGGTACAATATCTTAGATGCCAATTGTTGAGACGGGAGTTGAGACTATGGAAAATGATACCCAAAATGGCGGGGTCATATTACCCCGCCGAAGTGACCTGCCGGACTGGGGCCCAGACTTTAGACCCCATAGGTATTTTAAAAGGAAATTCATATTATTGGAAAAACTCCTAATACTTCTAAAAAACGTGACAGTGTGCCAATTCATTCACGCAAAGTTTCACGCGGAATTGTTGGACATACGACCCAGACATGCATACCCGGCGCTTGCATACTTGCATGCACGATACTCTCGGGGGAAGGGGGGGGGGATGGGAAGAGCTACTCAACAAAGTTTTAAATGTGGAGGCTCCCCACATACCTCAACTCATGAAATTCTTTTACAGTTGACTCCCGGTGACTCGAACCCTCTATAGCTTGAACCTCCCGTTAACTCGAAGTAATTTTCATTTCCCTTCAGATCGTTTTCTATATAATTTTACCCTCGATAACTCGAACTCCCGATAACTCGAACTTTTTTCTATTTCCCTTGAAGGTTCGAATTATCGGGAGTCGATTGTACCGTATTCATTCGGTTAACCGCCCTGGGCGCTTATTAAATGTTTGGACATCGGGGAGTGGGGTGAAGGTGGGCGCTTATTCGACTTTTTCTACCTTTAGGATGGGCGTTTATTTAAGGTGGGCGCTTATTCGAATAAATACGCTACGTTAATAGGCCATTTTGCGGGTTCTCCCGGGCCTCTATTTCAAAACGAGGGTAGGCGCTCAGCCTTTGATATGGAAATCATTTTTCATTCTCATGCAAATAAAACTCATTTTCACAAGAAAGGTTGTGCACCTAGCCTCATTTTGAAAGAGAGGGTTTTTCGAACTCGGAAGTGGCCTGTTCCGAGAAATATATGACAATGGCGTTTATTAAGTGACACAGTTTGTCCGAAGAAAAAAATCCAAAGTAGACCTTTAAACTGCTCATTTTCCAACTGCTGAATTTTTAGGGGCAAAAATTTTCAAGCACTTCATCGCTCTTTTAATCCTCTCTCTTAGGTACAGGAAACACTTACAAAAAGAATAACAAAATCTAAAAGATTTGACTATAAAATCCGCGATAAGCTATTACTTAAAATTATTTCTTGAGAAAACTTTTCGACGTTCTCGGACATCATTATCAAGTCAAAAAAACAGCGTATACATGTCCCATAAATACAGAAAAGTAACATACAAAAATATGTTGCGAGTTTAGCACTAATAGAATCACTCACGCGTATTTAGATTTGGCCCGAGGAGAAAACTAATCACGTATTGTCATCTAAATGATGGTAAAAGCAGTTTGTGAGAAAACTAATCTAAGATGCTGATCGGAAAAGATATTTCACAAAATGATAAAGGTTCAGCGTGTACTATTGAGTTATAGTTGCATAATAATCAAAAGAGAACAACTTTTTAATTTTGCTCACGGGTAGTAGGGGAAGGACGTGAGTGCTGTAATCTGCTCGCGCCATGGCGTGTGCAAATCCGATTTGAAAACGCCCAAGCGCAAAGTCTTTTCTTTCGAGAAAAAATCGTTTTGCTGAATAACTAGTTCTCCGACTCAATTTTCAGAAAAATCTCTGCAAACCATGAGGTAAAAAAATATAGTCGCGTAGAAGGTGGCGCGAACGAAATTGAGCGCGCGCTGGCTTTCGCCACCATGCACTCATGGGCAAATAGTAAACGGGTAATTGACCAATCACAACGCGCACTTTACGTTTGTTTATATGTTATAAAATCAAGCTCATAGACCAAATTAGAGAGGTTTAGATTCTAAGACGAGTACGACTACGAGTACAAGATTTTCTCAATACTACGTAATGCTCGCGCGAGAACCAGCGTCGTTTTGGAGGGAAAATGTGTTAGCCGTCGTCATTCTACTACAAGTTTTAGCGAGAATGTCGTGCTGGCGAAAACAAGTTATCAAATGTTAGAAGTTTTACCATTTTTCGATCGGAAAAGCGCGTAACCTCCTTCCCTAAAGATAACAGTGCTAATTTTTCTAGTGAAACATGGTAAAATTAAGCTTTCCGGGAAGTCTATATTTTGAGAATACGCGAAAAAACTTTAAGTCAAATCTCGTACTCGTAGTCGTCCACGAATCTAAAGGTATCCATTGGTGTTCTGTAACTCGAAATGAGAAACACGCTTGGCTCAATCCTGAAAAAGTGAAGTTGCTCTCTATATTAAATGGACTATCTAGGGTGGGTCTGTCCTAATAGGGTGCATGCCTTCTTTTCTGACAGTGGAAGTACATGGACGGACCGTAGCTATATAGGAGCCAGAAGTTGACCCACGCAAGAAGCTCAGTGGATAAAACTATCAGGGATGCAATGTTTTAATTCAAGGGGCCTTAAAAATGTGTCCAACCGATACACATAACTATGTATTTTTAGCGGTTACTCGGCGGATTAATAAAAGCTCTTTAAAGTCATTTGATTATTAGCCAAGGTATTGTAATGGGAATACACGTTTCTGTCAAGAATTAGCGGTACGTGCCATCCAGGCTTTGAAGCTTTGGACCCTACCCGTTTAATTCAAACGTCTGTGAGCTGCATTCTCCCCCGTGGTGCTGATCTACTATCTCCATATCGAAACCACCTAATTACATGTTACGATAGCTTTAGAGTATGCATAAATCACGACTATTCATTATCGCAATTTTCATTAAATTTAACTTCGACCTCTTTCCTTCGGGTTTTTGAAAAAAGAAAACCACAAGATTTGCGAGATTAAGGTGTGGTGAATCGTTTTAATACGTAACAAGGGGATAATGTCTGAGGAGCATAGCTTTCATTGTGAGGGAATGGGTACACGGCAACAGAATTACGAACCTATTTCTGTTCTGACATCTGACATGTCATTTTACACGCTGCGACCTTGGCCCTCCCGCCTGCCTTTCAATTTGTTGTTTATTTGTTTTTTTAATACATCCTGCCAGAAAATTGAGTATAAATAATTAGCATGCGTTGCAGATTAAGCAGTGCATCGAACGTAGAAGCAGAGGGCAGATCAAAGAAAAAGCATATTTAATTTGAAAGGAGCTGTAGCTTATCCCATTTGCTTAAAGAGCGCGATAAGGTAAGATACTTTTGTCACTTTTCCAATTGCTTATTTAGCAGATTACATTTTTCGATTCTTATGATTTAGCAGTATTACTTTCTTAAGTCAGCTGGAAAGTGCAGACTCGAAAGTGAACCATATTGTCAATACGGGTCGATTTAGTTAAGCTGATAAGCTTCTTAATTCTTGGTAACTGACTTCACGACTTGTTAGTCGCAGACGGATCCACCTGATTTTCTACTGCTGAGATCTAGGGCTGAAAAATATTAATGTCTTCTTGAAAATGGCACTTGTAGGAGGCCTAACTAGCCGTCTATGAATGTTTTTTCTCCATATTGATTTTTAAAGTTTTTCAAAAGTGACCCAGCGAGAGAGACCTAATTTCAGTATAAGGCGGTAATGACGTAGCAATGTTTTAATCAAACGTCTTTGTTAACTTGAAACGCCCAAGTACACCAAACACCCACGGATCTGAGGGGTGATAAGAGGGCTTTTATTAAATAAGCCTCTGGGAAAAAAAAAGAACTAGAAGAAAAATTAGAAGAAGACCGGAAAAAAAAATTTTGTGGACACACAGTGCACGGTATTAAAAAAAAAGCAAAGCTAAAAATCTGAATATATGGAATTTATAAAAAAAAACTTGTTCGCAATCAGGATCATGGTTGCAAAAAAAGGATACCATAAATTGATAAGTGCGTTATCTGACGACAAGGCATAAGGAAATACCACTTAATAGATCGAACGCAAAAGAGTTTACTCCTACGTGATGCAAGCATGAGGAGATCATATGATGGAAAGGTGATTCACCAACAAGCATGACAGCAACAATCAAACAAGAATCAAAAACTTGAACTTTACACCACAACCAGGATGTAAAGTAATCATTTTAAGAACTCATGCAAACTTCCGAGGAGCGCATGAGAAACATGGGAGTGTAAATAGCAAAATCACATGAAAGCTAACAACTAATCCATCCGAAAACGAAACTTGTGTCACCGCAGCGGGAACATCCACTAGGAAGAATTTCAACATTTGTCAAGTTTGTTTATATACTGTATTGAAGCGCGCTTATAAACTTTTAGAATAATACTTCCGTCTTTAAAGTCATCAATTCAGTACGACGGAGAAAAAGGGGAAGTCACTACCGTAAAAGGTGGTTTAGATTTTGCAAACTAGTCATTTTACTAAAAAGCCCCCATGCGTTATTGATCATTTCAGAATCTAAGTACTGTATACTTACTCGGCTAATTCGCTCTACGCAGTTTTTTCTGCACCTTGTATTTTAGCAGCTGCTCATCTGACAAAACACTGTACACCGCCACTCGTACATGATTTTTTTTATTCGAATTATTACTGATGTCTCTGATATTCACACAAAGCGACGAACAGCCGACTTCTTTATATTAACTTTTAAAGTGCATGTCATCATGCGAAACAAAACACTCCTCGGAATGTTTAATGTACTTTCTGAAATGATGGATAAATATAAGAGAAATTAAGCAAAACTCTGCAAAAAGTTTCTATAACCCTCATAAAGTTTTCCCAGTGATAAGTTTGATCATTTTCTAAGTCGCAATCTGTCTCGGGTCGTACCTAGTGTACTTAGTAACTATGCTTCTAAATTTGCCTGTAAAATCAAGAACCTTTTGACCTATAAAACTGAAACTGTTTGGCCTGTGTTTGTTTGTTATGAAATATATAACACATAAGAGATTTTACTGAGAACTCTAAAAGCATGTTTAAATCCTTAAAGTGCCCGGGCCCAAATTTTACAAAACAAAAACCGTCATACTAATTGGAAATACCTCCAGTGAGAAATAAAATTCACTGATTTAAACACCACCAGGATTTCAGCCACAGTCTCAAAAAAAAAAGAAATGCAATATTATTGTTTTGAAAGACTAATGACAGTAAAACTCTGTTTTTAGATATAAGCGTACCAGCTGCGATCGTGTAATTCCAGCCAACCTACAAACTCCCTTCTCATATTCAACTTGCCCGGCAATGATAAAAAACTGAAGGCCGGCGGAACACATGGATATTCAAGTCATTTAACACTTTTCAGTAATTAAACCATGCTGCGTATTTTAGCACAATTACAAACGTTTAGAACAGCTAATAACTTAAGGCTCTTGGACTCCTCTTTGACTATGAAAAAGCAAGAAAGCAAAAGCAAAACATCGGCACTTACATCACGATTTCACAGTACATGGGTGAATTTCCTGAAGCATAGCCTACAATCCATAGATCAAGCTTAAAACCTATATAATATAAATAGTCCCCCAAAGAGTAACGACGATTGCTGTACGCGTATATTGCAAAAACTTATCCACCCAACTGACATAAGCAAAGCTGACAGAGGAGGTGAAGCACCCGACGACAATTTTTTCTTTCTCTTTCTAACCTCCAAGCAGGCGTTTTTCAGGAGCAAAAACAACTCCCCTAAATTGACCTGCGTGGGAGGCTATTTTCTTTCTGAAAACCTTGGATTAAGTCTCTTAGTAAACATTTGACATACAAAGAGAGTTGGAATAATTAATATGAAGTCTGAAACATCGCCACTTTATTTTATTTGTGACGTTTTCCCTGCCTTCGCTGTTGCGTTTTCTACTTTTCGAGCAGAGGCTATACTAATGTATTGGCGTGCGAAATATCAGACAGCTCGCAGCCAGTATGTTGTTTCTTAAGCCCCCTTATAACTAACCTCAAAAGCTTAAAACGGGAAATCTTGTGTGTTGACGTGCTTCGGTACCTGATAAAAAAAGTCATCGTTTCTGCAAAAAGGACTTCGTTACGTTTCGCATTTCAAAACTTCTCGATGTTTGATTGGCGATGAAACACGCTCTTTCAGAAATTTACAGCAAAATAGGCTGATTACTGTACTAATTCTTTTCAGTATTGGTAACGGAAAATGTCATTGGATCAAATTCGAAAGCAATAGGTATTGTTTTCTGATGTAAGACTGGCCATATTTAATTTGGTAATTTTTTAAATGATTAAACAATGGCGTCTTCATACATCCAAAATTTCAATGACTACCGAGGCGGCAAATTTGAAACTTCGGCGAGTGTGAAGTAATGAACAAAATTCCTCGGGGAGAGGGTCAGAGTTACATTTGCCTCGAAGCAAAATTCACTTAGGCGGAGGCGGCTAAAAATACTGATCGTCACCTTATCGGTTCGGTTACACATGGGTAAAGGTTGTTTCATTCTCTCTTGAAGCCGTATAAATGTGTTCAGTTTTTCATGATTTTACAAGTTTTTAATTTCAGCTTTCAAAATCTCGCGCTACATTGATTCGTTTAAATAACTAATAGACGCACTCAGTAAATTACCATTCCTTCAGCGAGTTATTTACAGTTAAAGTGGTTTATTCAGCATTCGACGTAACTTTCCCCTCAGAACCCGGTTAAAATAGCATCGTGTCAGAACAAAAACCTCTCTCCTGCCCCTTATATTATAAATTTGTCACGCCGAAGATGAAACGATTATGCACAGACTGTTCGGTGTGGTTTCCGTCGGTAGCAACACCCAGGGCAAAAGGCTATTGTTTTGAGGAATTTGATCCGGTACAATAGCCCATTACTTGATACGACTTTCTTGGCGGACGAAACAAACACGTATTGTAAATTTCTTGTACGTTACTTGCTTTCATGCTCCTAGAGATAAAAAAGAGGCGCTTTAAGCATGTTTAAGCCAAGTCAGTTTCATCTCTTGAACCTTTGAGAAGGAAATTCGTTCCGACATTTTCTAGATGGTACTTTCGTCACTGAAAATTTCCCGTGCTAGCAAAAACATTTCTAAATGGTTCGCTTGGGCTTGACTTTCAGTTGTTTTAAATAAAACTTTTGCTAATGGCAAATTTCATTTGCCAAAGCGGAACTCTACAGTTTGTGGGCCACTCAGATTAAGTTAGTAAACAAGGGGAGTGATGAAGACGTGACGATTAGAATGCGCGCTAGGTGGTAAAAAGACAAACAAACAAACAAACAAACAAAAAGTACACTTCCGCGTTATCACACAACTATATATGACATAGCAGTGGAACCCTTGGAGAAAAATACTCATGTATTTATTTTTGTATTCTTTGTAATTTACAGAGGAAGAAAAAGGAAGAAAGAGATCAACATGCTGCTTTATGAAAGACAAAACGAGTCAACGTCACCAAGCCACCAGCTCGTACACCAAGACATACGATCAGCGAGTGGACAAGTTGCTTTTCTGCTTCGTGTTATTGGCGATAACATAGAGACGCGTTTTCGGGTTCATCGTGGGTTACATTTGGAAGCAGCTCTGACTCAAAACAACGGGCAAAAGAAACTGGAAAATATTGAACTGCTGATTGCGACATTAAAATAGCTAAAAAAATTAGCTGAGATGAGCTGAGTTTGCGTGTGCTGTGCAAAGCTGTACAAGGATGTCCAGAGAAGTTGTAGAGAGTGGACTCCAAGTGCAACCTTAGACGTGAACTGTAGACGTGTGAAAAGCATGTGAAGAGTATTTATAGAGCGAAAAACATTTAATCATGATTATTTATTGTTTTTTCAAAGTTGTTTGTGAAAATAATGTAGCGTGGAAAATAATATTGTAATGACAAATTTTAGAATAAAATGAACCGCTGGCGAGTTGTGATTGGTCTCGTTAATGAAGAACAGCGGGGATGTCATTTTTGTCACGGGGGTATAGAGAAGACTCTAGAGTACAAGACCACGATAAATCCCTTATTTGTTTCTCTAGGATAATTGAGCGCGCAAATAAGGCCTGGGATCCTTCAAAGCTCTACACTTTTACTCGTACAAAATATTCAAGATTGTCGTGCGATAGTAAGATTTTTTCTGCCTTTCTGTATACTTTTCAGCTAAATTCATGTGTACCTTGCAGTTTGCTCCGCGATTAGCGGAAATGTGCGAAAGGTGATTGCAAAGAAATCGGCAATATCCGTAAGAGATACGGAAAACCGATAGTATTTTCCAAATCAATGCATAGCAACTTTCGCGCGTGTTGATTGGTTCCCGTAAGTCGGGATCTCCTTGGCTATTCACTGTTTCATTTGGGGGCAGAAGCTAATGTAGCTTTCCGTGAACGACATATTAGCTGCTGAAGCAGCTGTATCAACAAATACTAAGAAAGTGACGAAATTGGACTTGTTGGTGTTTACTAGTAGTCGGAAATTATTATCATATTGAATTTGCAACAAGATGTTGCACAGTGCTAGATACATACCTCGACGCTTCGCGAAAATGGCTGGAAAATATACCATGGCAACTACACTAAAAAGATCCAACGCTGTTGAAAGGCAAACACAACCATGAATTGTAAATCTTTTCAGCGCATTTTTGTGTTCTTTTATTACGTTTCAGTATTAACTGTTTATTTTACCAAAGAGTTAAAACTAAATGACAGTCAGAAATTTCATTTTTAGTGCTTTTAAGCTAAAGCACTTTTAAAAGTAACTTCGTTCGAAAACGCACGCGGCACCTGGAAATTAGTGAACAAGTTGAACCTTCAAAAGGCGGTCATTTATCTATTCGTGAAACTATTATCATTAGTAAGGGATCAATTATGAAAAAGTTCTTTAAAAAGGTGTGGGCCCAAGGATTTTGTGTGAGCCAGATTTACAACGGCTTTACGATTTGTCCGTTTTGGGAAATTTTTAAGAAGAGATTAAAAAGGGACTTTTTAAAGCCTCATGTATCTAGCCCTGCACTGTAATTTTCAGGGAGTTATAATAACTCCTCTAGTGGGGCTAATTTAACTCCTTACAGTGGAGTTATTTTTCGTGGAGTTATTTTAACTCCAAAAAGGAGTTTAAAGAACTCTTTTTCAGGAGTAAAAGTGACCCCAGATATTGAGGAGTTAAAATAACCCCAAAAAAGGAGTTATCCTGTACCTAAAATTTTTACTCCCCTTTCAGAGTTAAATTAACTCCAAAAAGAGTGAAAACAACCCCTGTAAGGAGTACAAGTAACCCCATTTCAGAGTAATTTTAACTCCAAGACTGGGAGTAAAAAGAACTCTTTTTCAGGAGTAAAAATGACCCCAAATTCGGAGTTAAATTAGGAGTTAAAATAACCCCAAAAAAGGGGTTATCCTGTACCTAAAATTTTTACTCCATTTTTGGAGTTATAATAACTCCCTAAAAATTACGGTGTGTCTCCGTTAAAAGCTGCACGCGTTGACTACCGTTCGCTAAACAAATAGTTGCGCTCACAATAGCCATTTTACCCATGGACAAATTACTGTTGCCCATGGGGAAGCAACTATTTCTCTTTGACCGATTTCCTCGGGGAAATTTCCATGGATACGTCAAAAAGAACAAAAGTATTACCCATGACAGTTCCCGAGGTACGTTCTATTGGGCAAGAAAAACCCAGAAGCGGCCCAACCAATCACGAGAAAGTGAAATGTACTAAGCAGTAGAAATCACGTGTTGTTTACGTGCTGAGTTCGTCTTGGCGACAAATCCTACGCGAAAACTGACCTCAAAGTTCGAAAATTCAGCATGATTTTGAGCACTGTTGTGGATGTTTTTCAAGTTTTTACGTTAAATAAATTTAAAAGCACTTTGAAACACTCACAAGTTTTCTTTAAATAAGTGTTCAAGAATTCTTTTCTTATAAGGTCGTTGCAATCATTTTAGTAAACCCGTACTTTTGACTTGTGAGCGAGAGTTTAGGCTAGAATTTGCTCTTCTTTCAAGCGCGAATGAAGTCGACGTATTCCTTTTTAGTCTCAAAATTAAGGGCTGAATCGCTCTTGCCAAGTTTAATTGATGTGACGCTTTTACTGAAAAGGGTAAAAATGGTCGAAACCGTTTACGATTTATTTCAGCCTTCAACGTTTACAACAACGTTTCCGTCGAAACAGGGTTCAAGCTTTTTCTTCCCCTTGGTCAATTTACCGATGTGTGACCGCAAACATGAAAGTGCGAGCCCAGCCCAAATCGCACACCTTTATCTCCGTTCGCTTAGCCAATCAAAACCCGCACGCGTTTATCTTCATTCGTTAAACCAAACATGCCGCACGCGTCTGTCTCCGTTCGCCAAACCAATCAAAAGTCGTAGGAGTTCACGTTCGCTAAAACATTAAAAAAGCGTCATGCATTTGCCTTCGTTCGCTAAACCACGCGAAGCCGTACGCGTCTACTACTGTAAAGAACCGTGTCAGCTTACCCAAATCAGACCAAAGAGAGGCACACGACTTCCTTTCCTTTTGCAAAAACACTGAAAATGGTGCATATAAGAGAACAGACTAAAATGGTCATTACATAACCAACCACAGAAATGAATCAAAAGTTAGAATTACACTGACACAACACTATGGGCTTCAAATTTAACCCCCAGATTGAAATGGAGATTGCAACGTAATTCTAACTTTGGAGACTGTGGGTGAAATCCTATGGATTCACCAAGTAAAGGAAAATGCTTCGTAATTCAGTTGGGATTTTTCGTTTAAGTTTGACGTCGAGACTTGTCCAATGCCGCGACTAGATTCCCGGCCACTGGAGATTCGAATTGATTCCATTGGACTCTTTCATCTCTATTTGCGGGAGACATAAAAATGTCAATTATGGTGTGTAGTGTAGTGTGCTTTTCTCAGGCTATGAATCAAGACAAGAGGGATACTGCAACATGTGTAGGATACTTGTCTCAGGTCATGGCCTAAAAAACGAAGTACTTTAGGACTTGACTTCCGGTAACTCCAGTGAATTCTAGCTGTAGATAACTGGAGTCCAATGGAGTATACTGGACATAAATACTGGAACACAACCCACCTAGCTTGTCACTAAGGATAAAACGAAAGGATTCGTCGTAAGTTAATCCAAGACAGTCTTGGATCCTGAATTCGCTTACAGGTCGTTTCGATGCAAAATGAAGTCGATTCGCGGCAAGTCTTTTCGCTGCATCATGTCCGGATGGCGATGCAATTGATTTTTGTATAACACCGCTTTTAAGACACTTGGAATTAACTTTAACAACCAAACGGATACTACTAACGAGTTAACTATGAAGGGAATTTACTCTAGTATGTAGCGAGACGAAAAATGCTTTGCCACGAATCGACTTCATTATGCAGCGAAACGACTTACGCTTTATAGCGAAACGACCAGACACCCTGGAATCCAAATTACACCTGTGACTGGATTCCAGATTCCTTGTCATGGGACTCAGTGGATTACGATTCCAATCATTAGCGAGATTCAGGGTGTCTTGGGCTGAATTATGGACTCCAAAGCCCGGGATTCTAGATTCCACAAGGAATTTCCTGGATTCCGAGTTCCACAAGCAAAAATTTCAAAGATTCCGAAATCTGTTTTAAATTACATGGGGCGAAATGATAAAAGAAGAGCTAACTATAATGCTACAAGAGACCGGTCGTTTCGATACGAACTCAAGCAATGAAATTACACAAAAATTTCGTTAACTTCGAGTAACGTTTGCGCGCCAACAAGAGAAACATTTTGGGTGAATATTCTGCGCACTTCAAGTACAGCTTACGCGTAAACAAGAAAAACATTTTGAGTGATTATTATTCTTTTTTGGAGCCAAGGACATGAAACTTTTTTCTCCTCGAATGAATTATTTGTATCATAACAACTTGTATCAAAACGACTTTGTATCGAAACGGCCGGTAACATTCCTCAGGTCACTCTTGCTGCTATTGCCCCAAAAACGTTGGTCATTCATTCCACTGCATGCACAAAGGCTGTCGTGTTTTTGACATAAGTGAGATTGAATTGTTAATTATTACTTCCCTGAAAAGTAGTACTGTTCTTGTTAAGAGGTCTTCTTCCAGATTCCTCCCTCTAAGTTCCTATATGCTCCAAGATTAAAAATGTACTGTTTATGCTTCATTTTATCCGAGCACCACTCATTGCGGCCTTTCTCATACGTGCACTTGACACAGATAAATTGCAGGGTGTCCCCGAGGCGAGAATGCGCAAAAGTGCATCCAGCCGGTGCTTTACCCTCGACATGACGCCAGCACTCTTCGGATTTATCCGATCCCCGTACGCGTACACCATGCCGCATCCGTCCCTCGTTATCCCAGAATATTGGCTTGAACGCTACCTTTTTCCCAGTTGTAATGTGTTTGCCATCTAGCGGTTTCCAACCCTTTTTGGGATTGCGGCTCTGCATGGCCTGTTTGTACTCGGGTGTTTCAGGTAAGCTATCCAAATATCCCTGCAGTGTCTGGGGACCTACAATCTGTGGGCTTGAGGATAAGCGCGCCACTCCGCTCTGCACGGATATATCATCACATTTTGAGAACTGACTGGGTTCTGTCTTTTCTAAAGGTACAGATCTTGCAGGTGGGGGATGTCGAGGTAGGGGGTGACTGTTAGAGGTGGTTTGAATCCTTTGCGAAGACAAACTATAATAAGGGGGGTGTTCCGTAATTGAACTGTAGCTATGTTGACTCTCTTGGCTGAGACCTGCGCTGTCTGTAAACAAGTAATAGAAAGGTGAACTTCAGGTCAGTTTAACTTCTCCTACCCAAGAGCGCACCACGAAGAATTCCCGATAGACTGCGAGCAGTCTCTTATATCTCTTTTGAATCACAATAAGAGCTTTAGATTCTAAGACGAGGACGACTACAATTACAAGAGAGTGATCAATATCAATTTTCTCCCGACATCATCAGCAGATCACCAAGAGTAAAGGTTATGAGAATTACTAAATTGATTACCAAAGGGAGAATGCTTTGATCTGAAACCAAATTCTCTCAACTATTCTTAAAAGAAACGTATGGAGATCAGTCAGAAGAATTTGTATGTTGATCCTGGAGCTTAAAGGGTTAACAGGGTTCATACGAAAAATTGCAACCATCTTTTAAGGACTTCTCAAAGACCACCTACCAGGAATGTAATTTCGCACATAATTGTAAAAAAATGCACATTCTCAGTCCATAAGGCTTGAACTGTTTCCTCCACCAACTTCTCTACATTTTTCAGTTCACCTGTCTTAAAGTTATTTCTTGCATAAAACAAAAAACGCTTTTGAGTAAATCACTTTGAACATCTCTGAGCTATGATTTACATGTATGCAGTATTCTGCCTTGGAGAACGAAAAAGCATTAAAAATCACTTTCCGGGCCACCTCATTCAAAGCTGAAGAAAATTCAAGGACTTTTCGAGGACTTGAAAAGAAGTTCAAGACTTTTTAAGATTGTGCGCACCCTGTTTAAGCAATATATTTGTATAAATTTACTTTTCCAAGTGCTCTAAGGAAAGAAAGACAACCGCTTAATTTTTTCTATTCTATTTGTGCAACCATTTAATACTGAGCAAATAGAATTATAACAAATTACACATATCTCCACCCAACCCCCTGACTCACCAGAATTAAGTGCCGAGGCATACGAATGCTGAGTTTCCAATTCCATGTTTTCAAAGTCTTTAAGTGACTGTTCAATTTCCAGGTCTTCTCTCTCGTCAACAATATCCTTAGGTGATGACGGAAGGCTAGCAGATGTTCTACGATGTTGAGTTGGGTTGTGAGAAGGCACATGAGGGGCTGGTGTTGGCTTTGCGACATGGTTCGCATCACCAGCCTCCTGATTAAACATTATAGCAGCTTGACTGGCAACAGCTTCTGACACTACCATACCCGCAGGAATGCTTGTTACGGGAGCTTGTAAGAAGGCACCATACATATTGGCAGCATAATCTTGGTATTGACCTAAACCCCACATCTGCGCAGTTAAATAAGGATCCACTTGCTGTGCGCTATAAGGTGAGTTTAATGACCCAGAATGGGTCTCGTTATGTCCCCCAGCCAGCTGGGCAGCATAGTGATTAAAGATTTCTTGTTGAGAATTCAAGTTCATTTCTGAAATTAATTTGCTATAATCTTCATTCGTTAACACCGGCATATCGTCATCAGTCTGTGTACAGGCATCAGATGTCTCCACAGTAACTTGAAAAGATTTTTCTGCTGTTTGAACTCTTGCTTGATGTGTTACTTGTTCTATGGGAACGATAAAACAAAGTCAAAGTTCAGTGTAAAAATGACAAAGAAGAGATGATTATTAAACATTAAAAGAGGTGGGTCACAAAATAAACCAAAATTCAAACAGTGAGAGCTGCACTATTCTCCCAGGCAGAAGTTTTTGTCTCACCACGCAACGCTCCTCCCCAGCATTGCGTGACAAAACAAAAATGGCTGTGAGTGAGACTATTATCTGCACCAACATGAGTGAAACATAAAAATAGCCGCTCAAACCATTAGAAAGGGATAGAAATAACACAGTAAAATACAAAAGAAGACAAGCTTGAACAAAATTGAAACAGATTGCAGGGCTGTCATTAAGCGGCAGGGGCCAGGGATTTCCCCCGGCTACTATGAATGTGGCCCCCCGGCTACTTTCATACTAGGGAACAGAAGAAACATAGCACTAAAAACTGTTTTATTCCCCCTCCTTTGCAAAGGTTTCGAAAACTTGGTAGCCTAAGAGTTTTTTAAAGTTCATTTTTTGTGGTTTATAACAAATTTAGATATAATGCTTCTTTGAGATAATAGTGAACTTACGCAACAGGACAGGAGAGGAAAGAAGATGGCAACCCTTATGCGACAAGCGTGACAATAATTTTGTTTGAAAAAACCATTCGCCAAACTTCACTTTCTTTTTAAACAGATCTTTTTGTAAAGGACCAGAAAACACGGGTGTTAAGTGAAGATCACACCAAAACACACAAGTAATAGCCCTGTCAAATTTGTCACACAGTGTTTAGCCGTCCTCTTGTTTCTGCCTCCCTGTTGCGTAAACTCACTAACATTTGTTAGACAGGAAGCTGTGATTTAGTCATTCACAAGTCATTTCTCAAGATCCATTGCAAATAAGGACGTGTAATTGGCATTATTAACAAAAATGAACTGGACAGCCGTGACAAGGCATTCAGGATCATCATGCCCTATTCTCTTCAAGGCTGGATAAGCTCTACCACTTATATCTAACAACCGCATAACCTACCTTGATAAGTATAACCTTTACTCCACAATTTTATGATTGGAATGCATCTACCAATAGGTATACCTATTTCCTGTATAAAAAAGAAAACATTTTTCCGCTATTTATACATTTATTTCTCTGAAATAGAACCTGAAGTGAGATTTTTGTTTTGAAAATCGACTTAAGGTTTTAAAAGTTGAAATTTTTTGTTTGCCAGACTTGCACACCAGAAACTGAAAAATACTACCCCGCACCCCACTTTCATGTCTCCTCCCATGTTCTTCTCATGCATCTACTTTTCACAATATCCCCCAAAGGACAGCTTGCTCACAGGCTAAACACATTTCTTCCTGTCTCCAGTCTAGAAAAGAAATTTAACAAGCTGGAAGCTCGAGCCCATCAACTTAATGTGAATCAGTCTGAAACAAGAGCGAATGTGAAGGAGATGGAAGATGGCCTGAATGAGCTCAACAAGCAAGTTGACGAAAAATTGTAAGCAAATTGCAAGAAGACACGTAAAACGCGGCATAAAGCTCACAAAGATAAATACTAAGATATGCCGAAGTTTACTCTAGGAGTAAAAATTTTTCTGTTCTTACGGAATTCAAGCAGAAGGTGAACAGAAAGATTCACTTGCTTTCTTCACTACAGTGATAGTGAGATTTTTTATGCAAAATTGACTATAAAAGGTTTTAAAAGTTGAAAGTTTTTGATTGCCAGACCTGCACATCAGAAAATGAAAAATACCCCCAATTTTGAATCGTAAAACCAGGTTGTGTTGTCTATCATACAACAGAAGTGAACAATTGTTAATAAACTTTTAAAACATAACTTCTTCTTCTCTCAGTTTTTGTTGCTCTTTAATGAAACATCTTGAAGCTCCAGAAAACAGCGGACAAGGCAGAAATCCATAAATTAAACAGCTATCTTGGTTGCAGCCAAAGTGCAGTTTAAATCGTGCCACGCATCATTTCCCCATTCTACGAAAGGTCAATCACTCTAGAAACAGGGTGTCTGTTTCAATGAATATATAATGGTGTAATGATGTCAAAATACGTTTTAGTTTCCTTGTCACTAATTTCAAATCCATGCATGTATACAGTTGACATGTTCTATCAAAATGACTGGTAGACCAAAAGTTTGTCTGAACAAAATAAAATGCTCATCTTGGCTGGACATTGTCTATTGTTGACTGGCCATTATTTTGAGTGCTGATTATACATATAAAAAACTTTGATAAGTCTGCTAATTAAAGCACTGAAGAGTGTACACGTTGTTAGTAAACCTGTTCTCACATAAAATCAGTATTCAACCTATTATGACTCAAAATTGGCTTTGTTTCCAAGCCCTATTTATTAATAGTTGTTAATGTAAACTTTGCTTCAACCTGAGACCAGATTTTACCCACAACATACACACTTAGCGTATAAAACCCACCTTAAGAAGCTGTTTAAGTTCCTCTTCTGTTTCTACAAAGCTCAATGTCTGGTCCTTTTAAAACCAAAAAACATTTTAGGATAGGTGTTGTTTACTTTCACAAGAAATGTTAGCATTGAGAAACAAACTTGGAGAGTATTGTGTTTTTATTATGATATTGTAAAGGAAAAATAATATTACCTGAATACAGTGTTCCTGAAAAGTTTGTTTTAAGTCGGCCATACCCAGCTGGTCCAGAACTTTAAAAATTTTCTGGTATAACTCTGAATTCCCGTAGGGATGGCTGTGGTAAAACGAATTGGCCTGCATGACCTGCAAGAATAATACCGGTAACAGCGGTTTTATCTCTGCCAATGGCAAATCCAAACAAAGTTCCAGATAATCAAATGGCCATGAAGAGTTTCATTTGAATAGTCACAATGCAGGAACTTTCAAAGAGATTCAGTTAACCCTAGAGGTTCCGAGAGTGAAAAAAGTCCATTTTTTCCCAACAAAATTAAGAGAAAATGTTGTGAGAGTTAATAAAATCATCACCTGATGGGAAAAGCCTTGATCTACAAACAAATTCGCTCAACTTATTCTGTAAGGAAATATATGGAGATCAGTCTGGAGAATTTGTATTTGGATATTGGGTCTTAAATGGTTAATGTTAAAATAAAATAATACAGTAAACCCTAATGGCCTCCTTGCACAACAGCCACTTGTTTTTGTCCTGGCGGACAGTTCATGTATTGACTGTTGCTTAAACCTCTGTACAACCACCCCCAAGGTGGCCATTGCGAAGAGGTTTAACCATACAGTCAAACAGACACCTTTACGGACACCTGCTTAATACAAACACCTCATTATGACAGACAGTTCGCTTTGTCCCTCGGGAAAGACAGTGCCCAGTACATTTTCTCTAAATTCAACCTGCTTAATATGGACAACCTGTTAATATAGGTACTTTCAATGAGCCCTCGTTCACAGTTGTCTTATTAAAGGGGTTTGACTGTCTTTCGACCTTTCAACCAATGTACTGAAAATACATGAACATCTGATCAGTAACGCGGAAAACAAATTGCATTTGGCAACTACAAATTGCCATCATGGAGATACAGTTGATACTCTTCACAAAAGCCACCTTGGGGACAGAGGAAAGCGGTTGTTGTAGAGAGGTTTAAATAAGAGTCAATTGTTGTGGTCACACTACAGACTTTTACCGAGGTTAAACTGATTTAACTAAGGCAAATTCATCAAAAATCTCTTGTTTTACCTAGGTAAAAAATTCTGGGAAGGTCACACTACTGATTTTGGCTCCCAAGGTTTTCATGCACAGTTGATTTTTTTGGAGTGTAAAATGAAGAAAGCAAGATGCACATGGATCTAGCTGATCCAAGAGATGTTTTTTTTCTTTTATCTCGCTGTTATTTCTTATGCTACATGTAATTCAGTATGCAAGGTGAAACAGGCGAAGACATAGACGACTCGTGCCCCAAGAATTTCTTTCACTGCGTGATCTATGTCCGGTTCTGTCATCAAGACCTTCACTGATGAGCGTCTATTGGCTAGCAACCTCAGTATTTCTTTTTCCCCAAGCTATCACTTTGGGGTAGTTGTCAAGGGAGAGTCTGTTGTCCTTGAGACATATCCAAGCCCCAGACGATAAAATTTCCCCAAGGTATGTTACCTCGGGAAAAATCGGTCACACTTAAAAAATCAATTTTGCTTGGGTAAACTGTCAACAAGTCGAGTTTACCTAAGTAAAAAGTCTGTAGTGTGACCCCAGCTAATGTATGGACAGTCTGCCAAAAACGGTGGCCATTGTAGAGGGGTGGCCATTGCAGAGACGTAACCGTTAGTGGAAGTTCGACTGTATGTATGAGTCTCTGGACAAAAGTATGAAAAGCAAGTATAAAAACAGTACAATCTTTTGTAACAATTATCAATAACTTTCACAATAATTTATTGACAATTATATTATTGTTAAACTTAATACCTTGTAAACAGTGAAAAAAACAGTTTGAAGCTGAAGCTATCATAAATCATTTTTTAAAGAAATGGTGAAAATTTAAATTATATATTGGCAAAATATAGTGCTTTCGACAGAGGAAAACAATTTTTACCGTAAATTTTTAACAGTTGGTGAAAAGGTTGAGAAAGCTTTCGTATCATGTAACAAGTCAGTTAAATCAATCCTCGAAATTTTTCAAGATATTTAATAATTTGCTTCGAAGTGATGATTACAAAATTTTATCCTTTACATTTTATTTCTAAATCAGACCCTTTCACAACTTATGAGATTTCAAACAATTCGCCAAAATAAAGACATTTTCTTCTCACTGCGATATGTTTCGTTACTTCCGTAGTGCTGTACAGCCATTTGAAAATTTCAAATTTGAAACGGACAAGGTTAGTAGTAATCATGGCTAATTTTCACGCAAAAACTGAAATATTAACTCACCGTTTGAGGATGAAAGTTTTCTCCTGTTTTTCTTAGTATTTTGATTTCCCAAATTCGATCTGAAAGTCCGCAAATTCAGCTGCTTTTCTACCAGACAAACAACATTCTTTCACCAATGCACGCCGCCATGTTCCAAAAATTCTCGGGAAGACTGGGTAATCTGATGAAAATCCGCTGAAAGCAATTGTATCACGGGCGTTTGAAAGACTACCTGTATTCAGTCTGATTCACTGTCAAGAGGTATCGCAACAGCTAAAAAACTTTATTTAAACAAATTTTCGGCTCGAAAAAGTTCTTCGTTTTGCGATATATCAGATATATAACGCTTCCAATCCGCGTCTGCGCGTAAACTAGGGAACAGCAGAAAGAGAACAGGGGAACAGGATAAACAGGAAACAAGGTAAGGAAGAAAAGGAACAGGGAACAGGAAAACGGGAGGGGAGGGACCAAAGGAACAAGAGAACAGGGGAACGGGAAAACAAGGGAACAAGCTAAGGAAATAAAGGAACAGGGAACAGGAAAACGGGAGGGGAGGGACCAAAGGAACAAGAGAACAGGGGAACAGGAAAACAAGGGAACAAGCTAAGGAAGCAAAGGAACAGGGAACAGGAAAACGGGGGGAAAGGGAACAAAGGAACAAGAGAACAGGGGAACAGGAAAACAAGGGAACAAGCTAAGGAAACAAAGGAACAGGGAACAGGAAAACGGGGGGAAAAGGGAATAAAGTAACAAGAGAACAAGGGAACAGGAAAACAAGGGAACAAGCTAAGGAAACAAAGGTAC
>CALNXK010000004.1:7232500-7245000 GCA_942486035.1 Porites lobata
CCATCAGAGCACCCGAGGATACCTATTTGCTCTAGAATGTAAACACTGTTGAGCGGTGATAAAAAGATAAAAATGTAGAAACAACTAGCCTTTCTTTCCAGGACAATTTTGGGCAATTTAAACAAGACTAAATACTGTTTTCTTCCATGAAAGCGCAAATTAAAGTGACGACTACATTTCTGCAGTCAGTGGGACCTTAAAAGGCTTGTCAGACGTCAAAATTAGTTTGTTCTTGACATCTAGTTCCGGATTTATGTAATATTCCAAAAATAGAATCGAAACAATAACTTTTATTGCTCCAGAAGTCAGCAGTCGGCCAGTAACCAATAAACCAGAAGAGATGGCGACGGCAAGAGAAGACGCGAAAACTCAGGAACTAAACCTCATCTTTAAGTCTTTAGGAGAGAGAGGGAAAGAAGGTGATGTATGGAAGGAATTTACTGAACATACTCTGTGTTACTTGTTACAACAGACTCCTGAATTTATCAACAAAGCGTTTGCAAACGAAAGTATCGATGTCATGTTTCGACTTTACGGAAGTGCCGCCGAAGACTTGAAAAGCCAAGCAACGGATGATATTGGAGATCTGGATATCGTGATCATTCCCAAATCAGAAGATTTGTTCATTCACGACGAAATGATCGAATATTTACCCCAGCACCCTCTGCACGTTAGAATCAAAGGCAGGGATCACCCTCTCTTACAGTCCTGTCTTGTGGAAGACAAGCCCTACGTCGCCAATTCAGCCATCAAGAATTTCCATCCTGCGATTTACGGCACATCAGCGCCTCATATGATAAATAATTTAACTCGCAGCATTCAGATAGGATCTCGAGAAAATTGGGGCCAAGTCGTTGCGGAATGGAAAAACAAAGAGGACGGACCGGCTCTTCAGGTGAACGGTTCCCAGTCATTTGGTCCTGTTTCTGGGCAGATGAAAAGGATGAATAATCCTCAGAACTTGGTTAATTGCGACCCAGCTGAGTGGGACTGGCTAGCTAAATTTTTAACCAACGCCAATGGATTTGAATACAGTAGAGAACACGCTGAAATTTTGGGCGAATTCATGACATTTGCCAATGATATACAGATGTCCTTGCATGAGAGAGGTCTCCTAGGCCAGCCTCAGGCGCTCCCCGGTTTTGTGCAAGAGCTGATTTCCAGCGAGCGCGTTAAGCAGCTCAGGGAACGAGTTGTCACTATTCAGCAAAGTAGTCATAATCAAAACGAAAGCGAACTGAGTGGAGAACACTTGGCGGAAGCGGAACAGCACAGTAATGATCAAAGTGTCACGCCAGGGAGCTGTCACGGAAACGAAACAGGAAGTAAGAAGGATAAGGTCTTACAAGAGGCTTTTCTCTCTACCAGTGAGTCATTCCTCACTCCAAAAAATTCTTGTGACAGTCATAACACGGCTCAAAACTTAGGTACGACTTTAAGTCAATCAACGATGGGAGAGTTGTCAGAAAGCCCTTACCAATCAGCACAACACACCATGCCAAGGAAAGTAAGTGAAACAGGTGTAAACGAGAAAAAAGAACAGGGACAGAATGAAGACGGCACCGACGAGAGTGGAAGTGAGTCTATTAACACAGCGAAACCGCCCTTTGCAGAAAAAGGGGAGCCTAGCTATTCAGATTTCAAGAGTGTTTCAGGTGAAAAAAACATTCTTTTGGAACACATATTTGGACCTTTCAGTCAAGAAAGCAAGGCTCCTTGGAAAGAAACAGATGTAAAAGACAGTAAAAAAGCAACCATTGCTGGTGGAGCTGATTTAGTTCCTGCCCTTAGATGTCCTGGGTGGCCGCGAGTTTCAGAGGATTGGATCAAACGAAAACGAAAATGGCCCTCACCTGACGTGATTAACAAAGTTGTCCAGGAGGGCTTCCATTTAGTAGTAAAGCCTCCGAAGGATGGCGGAAATCCAAAATGTGACTTCAGAATTTCCTTTAGCCATGCAGAATACCTGTTAAGCCAAGCGATGAATGACATTCAGCGCGAGTGTTACCGATGCTTGAAGAAATTTCATCGTGCTTTTCTCAAGGATCCAAAGGGTTTGGTGACATTTCACTTGAAGAACCTACTTCTGCAAACAATCGAGGAAACCGGTGCCGAACTGTGGATCGAAAGTAACAGAGTCGAGTGCGTGATGAAGCTCTTCGGAAACCTTTCGCAGGCTCTCACAAAGAAAGAGTTGCCCCATTTTTTTGTGAGATCTTACAACCTGTTTAGTGAAGATTACATTGATGATCCCGAGATTCTTGATGCATTGGCTAAAAAAGTTGAGAAGATCATGGAAAATCCCATGCAATCAGCTAAACAGTTGATTCAGAAAGAGGCATCTGCAGTTCAAGCACCGCTGGAAGAGAAAAGCATTTTAAGCAACGGACTGGCAGTCAAAACTGCTTCCAAAGCCGACGGATTTGATAGCCACATGGTGCTACCAGGTACTCTCAAAAAGGACGACACTCGTCCAGTTAGCAGCTCATCAAGGCAGAGCTATCGCTTTCATGATCTGAAAGACATCTACCTTGCCAGCAGCCAAGAGTTAACTGCGATGGCTTTTAACGCTGATGATCTCACAATTGAATCCCTCGACCCTCTCAAAAGGTCCTTGGTAGGTGATCTCAAAGAAATGATCAAAACCCTCAACTTAAACGCTGCAGAATTCCGTAGAATGTTTGAAGCAAACTGGAGCGCAATCTACTGGAAAGTTTCGTTGAATCCTGAGCCAAATATGAGCCTCCGAATGCTTGATGCAATCCAAGGTGTGGTTGAAACGTGGAAGTACCTACTGAAACAAGATGACTTTGCACCGGAGAACGCGGAAGCCCTAGCTGAAAGATTGCTTAATCCAGACCCTGATGCCGATCCTTTCGACTTGACCAACCTGTTGCCAGCTGGCATAGGGACCCAGTTTGTCACCCGATTTTTCAACAGTTTGACTCCAAGTTCAGCTGATGAAACCAAAGAGGTTAATCTCGATAAGGACATTCCCCTGGACTGAAGTAATGTTTATATGTGGACATGGAGCCAGATCGACCGGACCTTGCTCGTGTATTGTACAGTGCTGACCTTCATTTCGGTTTCGACCGTTTTTATAAATAGTGACCATAGGTTTTGCGTCCAATATAAAAAGAGGGTCCCCAATAGGGTTTTTCTGTCCCGTAATCCCGACCCAAATTTTCGGGCAATCCCGTAATCCCGAGGGTTACTTTTGGCATCCCACCTCCCGTGCATACTTTCAATCCCAAATCTCGCCCCGATTTCTCTCTAAAATCCCGAATCCCGAGCCTCAAATAAGGGAAATCCCGCATCCCGAAAAACTTATTGGAGACCCTCTAAAAAAGCTGAATCATTAAGCTAGTTTAAGCCTATGTTCACACTGGAAAGCCTTTGCGCCGACACTATAACCATACACGGGATAGGACTTCTGTTCTCACATAAGAACGGTGATTTCGGCGATTTAGTCTGAAAAGGAGCAAAGCTGCGCCGCGCCAGTCTCTGAGTGGAGAGTCGCATTTCGGATAAGCGCTGTAAGGAGAGATTTTCCATGAATTCTTTATTTGCCTCGAATATCATATATAGCTTTCAAATATTCGCTTTAACGTTGTTCTTAGTCATTTATAATGAATTTGCATAAAGAGGTTTTAGCCCCGCAAAAAGGTTCGTGCCATTTTACTTTCCTTTGTTTCATTTGTTTGTGTTCACTAAGTAATAATCATAGAAAAGCCAACCGTGTTAACAAACAAAAGTAATTGTTCGTTGTCTTTTCAATTATATACATTGTACGTCAATGTTGACTCTTGAAAGAATACTTAATTTCTTAATAATGGTTTATTTGACTTCAGTCTATTTTTTCGTGATTTAACTACCAGACGACATTCAATAGTAACGCCTTTGATACAGGTGTACCTCGTTCTAATTGCGACTTAGTTATATTTATTTGCAAAAGTATATTTCATTAAGTCGTTAGTTAAGGAGAGGTGATAACCGAATTTTGAATAAGAAAGGTTTTGCTGTCTTGTAATTTTAAAATTAAATTGGTTTTTGTTTAAGGTGAAAACTTCTAATTAGTCTGCGCTTGTCCTGTTTAAACAGTCGATAGCTGGACTTGCAATTTTATTCATATTGTAACACTTTGTACATAAACGTTGTTTTGCTGACCTTGGTTAGGTCTTTGTCTCAGTACTTTTACTTTCTAAAATAGCAACAGTAACAAAAGATTTCAGGTTAAAAATAGAATTTGTATTTAGTTTTCATTTAACTCTAAGTGATTTCTGTTTATATTTCTTTTGTATTCTTTTGTCTTCAATGGTTGTAAAAATCACATATAAGTAAGTTGCTTTGAACTGATTTTTCGATTACATTGCCGAACATTGCTGATTACATCGCCGATTACATCGTTGATTATTTCGCCGTGTTCTAGCCGAGGTATTGCTGTTTGATCTGCTGAAGAATAAACGCTGTTGGAACCAAGTTTAGTCTGTTTTATCTACTGCTGTACCAGTTAGTGGTCTGATCCCGGACCTCGAGAGAAGTGACGGCTCTTTCCCGCAAGCGAGTTGCCATTTGAGTCTAGTTTTCCCCAGTTTTATCGTGAGTCAAGCACCGAGTTCCCGTTGAGCCTTAAATTCGTTTCAAAGTGGAAAAACCTTCCGTCACAGCGCTATAGCGGATAGCTTTTTGTGTCGATATAGTGCGAGAATAGTAACCTGAAATCAAACTTAACAGATGCAGGCCAGTCAGGCAACCACAATGCCCGTTTTCACACTAGAAACTGATAATCCATCTTCAAAACTGTTTGACGGATAGCAAAAAGATGGACAAAGTCAGGCGGATTGTTCATCCAAAATTAAAACCATTCCATTTTCAAATTAAGACGTATTATCTTTCTGACGCGAATTATCCAAGAATAATCCGTCTCTAGTGTGAAAACAGCCAATGTATAATACGACTAATAGTGCATAGACAACATTGTTTGCGGCAACAACCACGTTCAAGTTTTAGAGTCAATCCTCCTTAACACGGAATACCAAAAAGGACAGGAGAGGCAAGGGTCCGAATTATAAAGACGTCCGTATGGGGCTTTGGCAGAATACGTTGACATGGTACAAAAACAACGACGTAGAGGGGCAAGAAAACAAAGAGAACAAAAAGCTAATACCGTAAAATTCCGAAAATAAGCCCCTCCAAATATAAGCCCCTCAAAATCGTAACGCAAAAAACCCTCCGTTAAATCGCCCCTCCGAATATAAAACAAAGCAAAAATGGTAAATTTCCTTCTCACTAAAAGCTAGCCCAATCAATTTTGAAACGCAAATTTCACTCTGTACATAAGCCCCTCCGAATATAAGCCCCTCCAAAAATAAGCCTCTCAAAAAGGGCCTTTGAAAAATATAAGCCCCGGGCCTTATTTTCGGAATTTTACGGTATCCTTTCTTTCCAAGTTCCCACATGCGTCGTTTGCCATCCATCAATTGAAAAAGGGCCCATTACCGTAGGTAAGAATGTTATGAAAAGAAGTACTCCTTGAGGAGTGGTAGCTCTATGCCTTGTACTGAGATTGTTTGATGAAAATCAGAGATTGTTTCCCTGGATATTTGAGTTCGTTTTTCTGAAAATTGGGCTATATATGTTTTAACCGGCGGTTTGTTTTATCCTTGGCGCCACACTCAGAGCGCTATTTTGTGTCACGTGTACGTGTGAATGACCGCGACGGTTCCGCGACAACGAGTGCAGAGGATTCGTGTTAAGGGATGAGCTCCTGTTCCTATCGTCAACATCAAGATGCCTAGATTTTTTTGCAAGAAGGTATTTGATCTACCAGTTTTAAAAACGCGAGGTCTTTCTCCCACACGAACAAAAACAAGAAGCAACATTTTTAAGGACCATTTTGACCAAACAGCACCTTACTGCCGAAACATTGCTTTTAACTGTTATAGTCAAGCTAGGTCAAGCGTACCCCAAAGATTCCATTAATGAATAGATTATTTGAAAACGAACCCGTTAGTAGTTGACGCAACTTATATCAAATTCAAATCTGCATTCCCACATGCGTCATGAGCAGTGAATGTTTTAAAGACAACCGCTCTGTATTCAGTCAAATGGATGAAAATGCTTTGAGGACATTTACATCAAATTCAAGAAAGCTGAGCTGGTAGAAATTTCATAACTACCTCGAGTATGAATAGACTTTTCCCGCATTCCTGTAAACAAAGGCACCAACTCGAGGCCGGGGTGGACCAGTGATTTGTATGAAGGAGGTCAGCGGTCAGGAGCCAAGATGGACGTTTAATTTTGAGCTCCTGCTTCTTACCTTAATGAGTCGTTTTTCTACTGTCCTTTTGTTAATAATTTTCACTAAAATCATCCCAAAAGAGGCAAATTCTGCATCCTCGACTCAAAGCACTAATGATCGGTAGGTTTTGTTAATAGTCAATTTGATTGTAATATCATTGTGTAAGACTATATATTTTGTAACTTTAGCTTCTTTATCTGTAATTCTTATTTATCCAAATAGTTTATTTAGTTACTTTACAATTATTATATTATCTGTTATGACTGCTGTAACCTTTCCTCTCCGCTCGCCTCGTCCAGCTTTTGCTATTTGCGGGCGGAGATGGCAAAATGATGTGTATGAAAATAAAGTATAGAGTGTGTGAAATTGTCCACCCGAGTCTCGTCCTCATTTCTTTATGTTTGCTCACTGGGCCGCCTGGTTAGCTCAGTTGGGAGAGCGCCGGTCTACTGAGCGGGAGGTCGCGGGTTCAAACCCCGGCCGGACCAACACTCAGGGTCTTTAAATAACTGAGGAGAAAGTGCTGCCTTTGTAATAATATCTGCAAACGGCTAGACTCTCTAGTCTTCTCGGATAAGGACGATAAACCGTAGGCCCCGTCTCACAAGCCCTCGCACATGTATTAAATCTGTGGGGCGTTAAAGAACCCACACACTCTTCGTAAAGAGTAGGGCACGTAGTGCCCGGTGTAGTGGCCTATCTCACTTTCACACTCATGTATGGGGGCATCATTACTCATTCCTTCACTACTTGTAAACTGCACCTTAAGCAGTCTGGCAAAGTCCCCCAACCAGTGTTGTAAATTATCCCTGAAAAGCCCTGAGGGGAGTGGATAATAAGATATTTACAATTATTTACAATTTAATGCGGGAGAGGTCTATTCACTGCTCATTACAGGAGCATGCAGGAACGAGAGATGAATCTGATTCAACATTTGAATAATACATTCATAAATGGAATCATACGCTTGTCCTGGCTTGACTGTAATGGCTAGTATTTTGATCAAAATCAAGCTACGACTTGCGAATTAGCGGCCTAAAAATTAAAGAGCAACGACTATTTATCTATATTTAGTACCTCCTTCGCGTTAAGGAACAAAAATTAGCAAACATCCACCAGGTGGCCACCTCTTCACGAGAAACTTCACAGTATCTACAGCCGCCAGTTTGATGGACCACACGTTGCACAAAACGAACAACCTAGCTTAATTTTCAAAACGGAAACGTTGATCACTTTCAGAAACAGACCCTTATTTTTAAAAACAAACTCCGATTTCCGTAAAAGAACTAACTTCGATCTTCAAAAACAACTCCGATTTTCGAAAAAGAAAAACAACAAAACAACAAACAAACTCCGATTTCCGGAAAAACAAACTCCGTTTCCTGTAAACACTGATGTTCTGAAGCTTCCATGTATTTATTTGTAGGAATTTGAATGAGTAGGAAAACAGTCTAAAGAGAATGTAATGCCTTAAATAATGAACTTAATGTTTACACACGTCAATAAAATACGACAACAAATATTATTTTTAAATATTTAATATGGGTGTGACGAGAGGTCCCTGATTAGGCAAGGCGAGGATTCAACGACGTTTATCTTCAGATTCACTACAACCGGCCACTTTCAGGCGAGACTGATTTCTTCGTTTATATTCCGATTCAGATAAGACTTTAATATCATCTAGTCAAGCTTTTTGGAAACAAAGTCTGGAGCTATGTATCTTCTTTTGCTGCAGGATGTTTAGAGTCTTATATTTCAAACGTTGTTTAAATGGGTGTGTTGATAAATGTTATTGAAGGCGTTCCCCACCTTGCTAAACGTTTGCGTGTTTGGCGAACGTGGTTTATTCATGGGCGTCACAGCAACTCAAGTTTAAATGACATGGTTCTCTTTAAATCCATTTAAATCGGCAATTTTCTCACCAAACAATGTCGGTGTTTATTTTGACTAAAAGAAAATCTCAACATTTTGGAGCCAAGTCCAATTAATGATTGGGGGGGAGGGAACAAAGGAACAAGAGAACAGGGGAACGGGAAAAAAAGGGAACAAGCTAAGGAAACAAAGGAACAGGAAACAGGAAAACAGAGGAGAAAGGAAACAAAGGAACAAGGGAACAGGGGAACGGGAAAACAAGGGAACAAGCTAAGGAAACAAAGGAACAGGGAACAGGAAAACGGGGGGACAGGGAACAAAGAAACAAGAGAACAGGGGAACAGGAAAACAAGGGAACAAGCTAAGGAAACAAAGGAACAGGAAACAGGAAAACAGGATAACAAGGCAACAAGGGAACAAAGGAACAAGAGAACAGGGGAACAGAGTAACAGGGTAACAAGGCAACAAGGAAACAGGGTAACAAGGGACCAAGGGAACAAGGGAACAAAGGAACAAACGAAATGTTTTTTGAAAGTGCTGGCCGATGGATGAAATTGCGCTTTTGTCTTCCTCAATTCGCTGGTGTAAGTGGCGAGATGTGTAGCCAACATAACCTGCATCGCACAGGTCACATTCAAATTTGTAAACAAGACATTGCTGGTGTCTTGGATTATCGCATTTTAAGATCTTTTGGCCGACGAACGCAGGAGATACTGTTTTAGCTAACATTAGCGTAGTATATTTGTAGCGATCACAGACTGAGATCAGGTTGTGTCAGGTCGTCGCTTAGAAGAGGTTAAAAGTAAGGGGAAAAGCGTCATCCTAAAACGTGGTCGCGGACCCACGTTCGCTTTAACCGCGATCAGGTGTTCTTTTTTCGGGGATAGAGTCGCTTCCAAAAAGATGACCGCCTGATCGCAGGTTACGGCGCTTATACGAGAAGTGCCAACGATAAGGCTTTGACTTGTACTCTGGGAATTTTTTTCCCTTACTAGAGAGGTAATCGCACATGGAGGTTCAACTGTACATGAAGCGACGGACGACTTTTAAACCAAAGTTATAAGCCATCTTTAATAAACTCTGGATAATTCTAATTACCTCCAACGACTTTGGTTCAAATTCATTGCTCGCTTGCTGTTATCTAGTTGATTAATTTTGTTTAGTCTTTGCACCCACCCAAAATTGCTTTTAATAATGGCTTCGCCAAGTCCAAAGTTTGCGCCATTTCCCAGCCATTTGTTTCCTCTGTCTAGTTTATTTTACACTTAATGATTCTGTCAACTGTAACGAAGTATCTGCTCATCACAGGTAACAAAATAATAAACTGATTTCTACAAGGAACAACATCCTACATTAAGTATTCTGGTAATAACCGTAGCACGATCTTGAAAAATGCAAGCCCGCAGGGCACTTGATCCCTCCTATAGCCTGTATGGGTGGGATTTGATGGATTGTGCTAGCATAAGTCATTAAAAGCATAATTTTCATCGATTTTTTGAAAAAAAAAACTCCTCTCTTTTGACTAGTTTTGCAGCACAAAATTGTCATTTATTGATCATGCATCGCAGTTACCTTTTTTTGACCCGTCATTTGTCTGTTGCAAAGGTATTTACCTGTTTTTACCAAATTTGAAGACGTTAGTAAAATTAGAAGCATGATTTCTGCATTTTTTGCTAAAATGAGCATAATTTACAAAAACTAGCATAATTATTGGCATAATTTTAGAAATATACGAACACTGCTAGTAGCATATTGTGCTGTTTTTGGGAACACAATCTATATCAAAGCCTATGGATGAGTGGGGAAGAACTGAATCACTCGCCACTGTAAGGAAACCGAAAACTTTCATTTCCATCAGAGCACCCGAGGATGCCTATTTGCTCTAGAATGTAAACACTGTTGAACGGTGATAAAAAGAGAAAAATGTAACAACTAGCCTTTCTTTCCAGGACAATTTTGGGCAATTTAAACAAGACTAAATACTGTTTTCTTCCATAAAAGGGCAAATTAAAGTGACGACTACATTTCTGCAGTCAGTGGGACCTTAAAAGGCTTGTCAGAGGTCAAAATTAGTTTGTTCTTGACATCTAGTTCCGGATTTATGTAATATTCCAAAAATAGAATCGAAACAATAACTTTTATTGCTCCAGAAGTCAGCAGTCGGCTAGTTACCAATGTAACCAGAAGAGATGGCGACGGCAAGAGAAGACGCGAAAACTCAGGAACTAAACCTTATCTTTAAGTCTTTAGGAGAGAGAGGGAAAGAAGGTGATATATGGAAGGAATTTACTGAACATACTCTGTGTTACTTGTTACAAAAGATTCCTGAATTTATCAGCAAAGCGTTTGCAAACGAAAGTATCGGTGTCATGTTTCGACTTTACGGAAGTGCTGTCGAAGACTTGAAAAGCCCAGCAACGGATGATATTGGAGATCTGGATATCGTGATCATTCCCAAATCAGAAGATTTGTTCATTCACGACGAAATGATCGAATATTTACCCCAGCACCCTCTGCACGTTAGAATCAAAGGCAGGGATCACCCTCTCTTACAGTCCTGTCTTGTGGAAGACACGCCTTACGTCGCCACTACAGCCATCAAGAATTTCCATCCTGCGATTTACGGCACATCAGCGCCTCATATGATAAATCATTTAACTCGCGGCATTCAGATAGCATCTCGAGAAAATTGGGGCCAAGTCGTTGCGGAATGGAAAAACAAAGAGGACGGACCGGCTCTTCAGGTGAAGGGTTCCCAGTCATTTGGGCCTATTTCTGGGGAGATGAAAAGGATGAATAATCCTCAGAACTTGATTAATTGCGACCCAGCTGAGTGGGACTGGTTCGCTCAATTTTTAACCAACGCCAATGGATTTGAATACAGTAGAGAACACGCTGAAATTTTGGGCGAATTCATGACATTTGCCAATGATATACAGATGTCCTGGCATGAGAGAGGTCTCCTAGGCCAACCTCAGGCGATCCCCGGTTTTGTGCAAGAGCTGATTTCCAGCGAGCGCGTTAAGCAGCTCAGGGAACGAGTTGTCACTATTCAGCAAAGTAGTCATAATCAAAACGAAAGCGAACTGAGCGGAGAACACTTGGCGGAAGCGGAACAGCACAGTAATGATCAAAGTGTCACGCCAGGGAGCTGTCACGGAAACGAAACTGGAAGTAAGAAGGATAAGGTCTTACAAGAGGCTTTTCTCTCTACCAGTGAGTCATTCCTCACTCCAAAAAATTCTCGTGAGAGTCATAACACGGCTGAAAACTTAGGTACGACTTTCAGTCAATCAACCATGGGAGAGTTGTCAGAAAGCCCTTGCCAATCAGCACAACACACCATGCCAAAGAAAGTAAGTGAAACAGGTGTAAACGAGAAAAAAGAACAGGGACAGAATGAAGACGGCGCCGACGAGAGTGGAAGTGAGTCTATTAACACAGCGGAACCGCCCTTTGCAGAAAAAGGGGAGCCTAGCTATTCAGATTTCAAGAGTGTTTCAGGTGAAAAAAACATCCTTTTGGAACACATACTTGGACCTTTCAGTCAAGAAAGCAAGGCTCCTTGGAAAGAAACAGATGCAAAAGACGGTCAGAAAGCAACCATTGCGGGTGGAGTTGATTTAGTTCCTGCCCTTAGATGTCCTGGGTGGCCGCGAGTTGCAGAAGATTGGATCAACCGAAAACGACAATGGCCTTCACCTGACGTGATTGACAAAGTTGTCCAGGAGGGCTTCCATTTAGTAGTAAAGCCTCCGAAGGATGGCGGAAATCCAAAGTGTGACTTCAGAATTGCCTTTAACCATGCAGAATACCTGTTAAGCCAGGCGATGAATGACATTCAGCGCGAGTGTTACCGATGCTTGAAGAAATTTCATCGTGCTTTTCTCAAGGATCCAAAGGGTTTGGTGACATTTCACTTGAAGAACCTACTTCTGCAAACAATCGAGGAAACCGGGGCCGAACTGTGGATCGAAAGTAACAGAGTCGAGTGCGTGATGAAGCTCTTCGGAAACCTTTTGCAGGCTCTCACTAAGAAAGAGTTGCCACATTTTTTTGTGAGATCTTACAACCTGTTTAGTGAAGATTACATTGATGATCCCGAGATTCTTGATGTATTGGCTAGAAAAGTTGAGAAGGTCATGGAAAATCCCATGCAATCAGCTAAACAGTTGATTCAGAAAGAGGCATCTGCAGTTCAAGCACCGCTGGAAGAGAAAAGCATTTTAAGCAACGGACTGGCAGTCAAAACTGCTTCCAAAGCCGACGGATTTGATGGCCACATGGTGCTACCAGGTACTCTAAAAAGGGACGACACTCGTCCAGT
>CALNXK010000004.1:7250000-7257500 GCA_942486035.1 Porites lobata
CCATGTATTTATTTGTAGGAATTTGAATGAGTAGGAAAACAGTCTAAAGAGAATGTAATGCCTTAAATAATGAACTTAATGTTTACACACGTCAATAAAATACGACAACAAATATTATTTTTAAATATTTAATATGGGTGTGACGAGAGGTCCCTGATTAGGCGTGGCGAAGATTCAACGACGTTTATCTTCAGATTCGGTACAATCGGCCATTTTCACGCGAAACTGATTTCTTCGTTTATATTCCGATTCAGATAAGACTTTAATATCCTCTGGTCAAGCTTTTTGGAAACAATGTTTGGAGCTATGTATCTTCTTTTGCTGCAGGATGTTTAAAATCTTATTTTTCAAACGTTGTTTAAATGGGTGTGTTGATAAGTGTTATTGAAGGCGTCCCCCACCTTGCTGGACGTTTGCGTGTTTGGCGAACGTGGTTTATTCATGGGCGTCACAGCAACTCAAGTTTAAATGGCATGGTTCTCTTTAAATCCATTTAAATCGGCAATTTTCTCACCAAACAATGTCGGTGTTTATTTTGACTAAAAGAAAATATCAACATTTTGGAGCCAAGTCCAATGTTTTTGGGTTGTGATTCGATTGCGTGTTTTTCTTCTTTTCGGAGTCATAAGGGTGTGGTCCGCAGTATTACCGGCGTGTATTACCTGCCTACACAATAATAAAAGCAATATTTCATTGCGAAAGTATATGTTTTTTCGAGGGCGTCGCTTAGAGTGTTGCGTTAAACGCATATATAGTATAAATATGGGCCAGCAACAACGCCTTTCTTCCTTATCAACCGGATTTCTGAAGTTATCTTGGCCCTGGTAAAACTCAGTGATGCCGACTCCGTTCAATCTAGAAAAGAATCCACTCTTGACAAAAATATTTACAGCCATGTAGACTTGTTTTGTTGTTTGATTTGCGTAAATATTTTCTTCGCATCTAAGTAGGCGTGGCAGAAAAACTTTCCCGCCCACGCTAATGGTAACCAGGTAACTGGGTTATCCTATTTTCGAGTGTAGAAAAATCCAACACTTTCTGGGTTTCTTAATAGTATATAAAAGAGAAAGACCAACGAAATAAAAAACAGACTTGAAAAACAGTATCCCTCAGAACCAAATAACAATTCGTTGTTATAAGGACATCGTAAAGGAAGAGTTAGACTAAAATTTTCATAACGGCAGTTCACGTTTAATCAAACAAGGCGCTAATGATGGAGAATCTTAGTACGAAAGACTGTGCATTGTCAAGAAACAAAACAGGGAGACAAGAACGCAGAGGAAAGAACTCACTGCCCACAAAAAACACGAATTTCTTCGAGATCGACGCGACCTCGCTTCGCAGACATCACAGCTTACCAGGACAGATTGACTTCAAAGATGTTTCACATGAAAGGGCTGTTTTAGAAGCTTATGGAATTATTCCCAAGCAGAAACGTTCGTTAACGTTTCTACAAGAAAAGTTCAATTTGACAGCAGAGTGGACTACCGCGCAAGAATCTTCAAACGTCAGATATATCATAGCCAGCTTTTTGGGATAGCAAAGTGCTATCATGTACTCGTTATGCGAGTGAACAAACATTAACAGATTAATTCTTCGAAAGACAAATGTTTCTTAAGTAATCGATTTTCCAGAAGTAGTTAGATACCGGTGTAAAGTATGTTCTTTGGTAATATTTATGGTGAAAATATTCTGTCAGGGGCAGCCAACGACAATTTTCGGAAAATTATCTGTTCGGAAGACGATTTGAGATCTAGAATTTTCGGATCATTTTCTGAAAAATTTCTTGCTTGCCTGCCTCTCCTAGGATTTTCGAATATCAAAAAAATCGTATAATTGCCCATTTTTAACGGATTTTTACCCTAAAAAGGTCACCTAGAATTTTCGGGAGCCTTTTTTCTGGCTGAAATTTTCGAAAAGGTAAATTTTGATCCCTATAATTTTCGGATCACTATACTTTCAGCTAGGAAATCTGAACAGATGAAAAATTTTTAGGGGATAAAAATAAGCCTTTATCTACCGTTTAAATACTAAAGTACGTTCAACAATGCTATGTTTATGTGGTTTTGGAGTATATTCTCGTTGGGTGCCCCTGATTCTGTGTTGATATTCGGATGTCTAGAAAAGCCTAGCCTCGCTAAAAACTTCATCGACCGCCTTTTTACGGTTAAAAGGATGCTGTATGTTGTTTTAAGGTAAAGCGTTAGCGTACAAAAGTGAATGTACTCACACATTTATTTCATGAACGTCAAAAAATAAATACAATAAAATAAGAATGAACTTCCATAGTCTTCTCTTGCGGCACCAGGGACAAATTTATAACTAAGAGCCCGGAAAGTAATGTTAGTGGAAGCACAATAGTCAAGGGGTAGTGTACTGCCATTTAAGGGTTATATGGGCCACAGTGTGAAGGGTATGGTTCTCAAGCAGTTTACTCTGGGATAAGGCATGGAAATAGAGAGTTTGGGTCAAGAATAGAGTATCATTTTCCACGAATTGGTCAACTGCTTGAAGATTTGACTCTACACTAGGGAAACTGGGATTTGACAGTCAAAAAATGAAATTGATTTCCCTGTAACTCGGCTTAATATCAAAGAGAGTGTCGACCTCGGTAGTTTCTGGAAAATAGCGAATCTAGGATAGGGAGAGATTTAGGGAGTTTGGACTAATATAGGGTAGCAAAATTCAGCTGAACTATGGGTTTCAGGGTACCAGTGGTACATCCCCACCCAAGAATCATTAAAGTAACCCCCCCCCCCCTCAACACACACACACACACACACACACACACCAAGCACAATAGACCAGAGGAACATTCCTGATGATTCATGTAGTTCTAGAGGCACTTTCCACTATTCTGTGTTTTCACTCACGCGGCCAGCACCTATGCAAATTTATTGGAACAAAAGAAAGCGGTTACAGAAGAAAAGAGTTCAAATCCCACAGGATTCGTTTGGGACACAAACATGGCCGCCGTTTCATTGTTTTTAGACACAAATATGGCCGCCATGACGTCATGTGAAAACACACAATACTCCCTGATAAGGATTGGAGGTATTCTCCCTAACCCCCTCCCAACCCTGCCCAACCCCAGCACCCCAAAGTCTCACAAATAAGCATTGACTTTGCAACAGTTGCAAATAAATAGCTGAGGTCTATTCCTTTTTCTAGGGAACAGCAGAAAGAGAACAGGGGAACAGGAAAAACAGGAAACAAGCTAAGGAAACAAAGGAACAGGGAGCAGGAAAACGGGGGGTGGGAAAGGGAACAAAGGAACAAGAGAACAGGGGAACAGGAAAACAAGGGAACAAGCTAAGGAAACAAAGGAACAGGGAACAGGAAAACAGAGGAAAAAGGGAACAAAGGAACAAGGGAGCAGGGGAACAGGAAAACACGGGAACAAGCTAAGGAAACAAAGGAACAGGAAACAGGAAAACAGAGGAGAAAGGAAACAAAGGAACAAGGGAACAGGGGAACAGGAAAACAAGGGAACAAGCTAAGGAAATAAAGGAACAGGGAACAGGAAAACAGGATTACAAGGCAACAAGGGAACAAAGGAACAAGAGAACAGGGGAACAGAGTAACAGGGTAACAAGGCAACAAGGGAACAGGGTAACAAGGGACCAAGGGACCAAGGGAACAAGGGAACAAACGAACAAACGAAATGTTTTCTGAAAGTGCTGGCCGATGGATGAAATTGCGCTTTTGTCTTCCTCAATTCGCTGGTGTAAGTGGCGAGATGTGTAGCCAACATAACCTGCATCGCACAGGTCACATTCAAATTTGTAAACAAGACATTGCTGGTGTCTTGGCTTATCGCATTTTAAGATCTTCTGGCTGACAAACGCAGGAGATACTGTTTTAGCTAACATTAGCGTAGTATATTTGTAGCGATCACAGACTGAGATCAGGTTGTATCAAGCGATCGCTCAGAAGAGGTTAAAAGTAAGGGGAAAAGCGTCATCTTAAAAGGTGGTCGCGGACCCACGATCGCTTTAACCGCCATCAGGTGTCCTTTTTTCGGGGATAGAGTCGCTTCCAAAAAGATGACCGCCTGATCGCAGGTTACGGCGCTTCTACGAGAAGTTCCAACTGTAAGGCTTTGACTTGTACTCTGGGAATTTTTTTCCCTTACTAGAGAGATAATCGCACATGGAGGTTCAACTGTACATGAAGCGACGGAGGACTTTTAAACCAAAGTCATAAGCCATCTTTAATAAACTCTGGATAATTCTAATTACCTCCAACGACTTTGGTTCAAATTCATTGCTCGCTTGCTGTTATCTAGTTGATTAATTTTGTTTAGTCTTTGCACCCACCCAAAATTGCTTTTAATAATGGCTTCGCCAAGTACTGAAAGTTTGCGCCAATTCTCAGGCTCAACTCGTGACGTGGACAAGAAAATGTTTCCCTGTCTAGTGTAGTCCAGTGTCAACTGTAACGAAGTATCTGCTCATCACAAGTAACAAAATAATAAATTGATTTCTACAAGGGACAACACCCTGTATTGAATATTCCGGTAATAAAATAACACGATCTTGAAAACTGCAAGCTCGCGGGGCGGTTTATCCCTACTATAGCCTGGATGGGTGGGCTTAGATAGATTGTGCTAGCATAAGTCATTACGAGCATAATTTTGAGGGCCATGTGTTAGAAAACTCTTTACTGGGTTAATCATGTATCTACCCTCTCAAAATAAAGAACATTGTACTGTATTGTAATTTTCATCGATTTTCTGAAAAAAAAATCTCCGCTTGCAGAATTTGCCCTTTTGACTAGTTTTGCAGCACAAAATTGTCATTCATTGATCATGCATCGCAGTTACCTTCTTTGGCCCGTCATTTGTCTGTTGCAAAGGTATTTAGCTGTTTTTACCAAATTTGAAGACGTTAGTAAAATTAGAAGCATGATTTCTGCATTTTTTGCTAAAATGAGCATAATTTACAAAAACTAGCATAATTATTGGCATAATTTTAGAAATATACGAACACTGCTAGTACATATTGTGCTGTTTTTGGGAACACAATCTATATCAAAGCCTATGGATGAGTGGGGAAGAACTGAATCACTCGCCACTGTAAGGAAACCGAAAACTTTCATTTCCATCAGAGCACCCGAGGATGCCTATTTGCTCTAGAATGTAAACACTGTTGAACGGTGATAAAAAGAGAAAAATGTAACAACTAGCCTTTCTTTCCAGGACAATTTTGGGCAATTTAAACAAGACTAAATACTGTTTTCTTCCATAAAAGGGCAAATTAAAGTGACGACTACATTTCTGCAGTCAGTGGGACCTTAAAAGGCTTGTCAGACGTCAAAATTAGTTTGTTCTTGACATCTAGTTCCGGATTTATGTAATATTCCAAAAATAGAATCGAAACAATAACTTTTATTGCTCCAGAAGTCAGCAGTCGGCTAGTTGCCAATGTAACCAGAAGAGATGGCGACGGCAAGAGAAGACGCGAAAACTCAGGAACTAAACCTTATCTTTAAGTCTTTAGGAGAGAGAGGGAATGAAGGTGATATATGGAAGGAATTTACTGAACATACTCTGTGTTACTTGTTACAAAAGATTCCTGAATTTATCAGCAAAGCGTTTGCAAACGAAAGTATCGGTGTCATGTTTCGACTTTACGGAAGTGCTGTCGAAGACTTGAAAAGCCCAGCAACGGATGATATTGGAGATCTGGATATCGCGATCATTCCCAAATCAGAAGATTTGTTCATTCACGACGAAATGATCGAATATTTACCCCAGCACCCTCTGCACGTTAGAATCAAAGGCAGGGATCACCCTCTCTTACAGTCCTGTCTTGTGGAAGACACGCCTTACGTCGCCACTTCAGCCATCAAGAATTTCCATTCTGCGATTTACGGCACATCAGCGCCTCATATGATAAATCATTTAACTCGCGCCATTCAGATAGCATCTCGAGAAAATTGGGGCCAAGTCGTTGCGGAATGGAAAAACAAAGAGGACGGACCGGCTCTTCAGGTGAAGGGTTCCCAGTCATTTGGGCCTATTTCTGGGGAGATGAAAAGGATGAATAATCCTCAGAACTTGATTAATTGCGACCCAGCTGAGTGGGACTGGTTCGCTCAATTTTTAACCAACGCCAATGGATTTGAATACAGTAGAGAACACGCTGAAATTTTGGGCGAATTCATGACATTTGCCAATGATATACAGATGTCCTGGCATGAGAGAGGTCTCCTAGGCCAACCTCAGGCGCTCCCCGGTTTTGTGCAAGAGCTGATTTCCAGCGAGCGCGTTAAGCAGCTCAGGGAACGAGTTGTCACTATTCAGCAAAGTAGTCATAACCAAAACGAAAGCGAACTGAGTGGAGAACACTTGGCGGAAGCGGAACAACACAGTAATGATCAAAGTGTCACGCCAGGGAGCTGTCACGGAAACGAAACTGGAAGTAAGAAGGATAAGGTCTTGCAAGAGGCTTTTCTCTCTACCAGTGTGTCATTCCTCACTCCAAAAAATTCTCGTGAGAGTCATAACACGGCTGAAAACTTAGGTACGACTTTCAGTCAATCAACCATGGGAGAGTTGTCAGAAAGCCCGTACCAATCAGCACAACACACCATGCCAAAGAAAATAAGTGAAACAGGTGTAAACGAGAAAAAAGAACAGGGACAGAATGAAGACGGCGCCGACGAGAGTGGAAGTGAGTCTATTAACACAGCGAAACCGCCCTTTGCAGAAAAAGGGGAGCCTAGCTATTCAGATTTCAAGAGTGTTTCAGGTGAAAAAAACATCCTTTTGGAACACATACTTGGACCTTTCAGTCAAGAAAGCAAGGCTCCTTGGAAAGAAACAGATGCAAAAGACGGTCAGAAAGCAACCATTGCGGGTGGAGTTGATTTAGTTCCCGCCCTTAGATGTCCTGGGTGGCCGCGAGTTGCAGAAGATTGGATCAACCGAAAACGACAATGGCCTTCACCTGACGTGATTGACAAAGTTGTCCAGGAGGGCTTCCATTTAGTAGTAAAGCCTCCGAAGGATGGCGGAAATCCAAAGTGTGACTTCAGAATTGCCTTTAACCATGCAGAATACCTGTTAAGCCAGGCGATGAATGACATTCAGCGCGAGTGTTACCGATGCTTGAAGAAATTTCATCGTGCTTTTCTCAAGGATCCAAAGGGTTTGGTGACATTTCACTTGAAGAACCTACTTCTGCAAACAATCGAGGAAACCGGGGCCGAACTGTGGATCGAAAGTAACAGAGTCGAGTGTGTGATGAAGCTCTTCCGAAACCTTTTGCAGGCTCTCACAAAGAAAGAGTTGCCCCATTTTTTTGTGAGATCTTACAACCTGTTTAGTGAAGATTACATTGATGATCCCGAGATTCTTGATGTATTGGCTAGAAAAGTTGAGAAGATCATGGAAAATCCCATGCAATCAGCTAAACAGTTGATTCAGAAAGAGGCATCTGCAGTTCAAGCACCGCTGGAAGAGAAAAGCATTTTAAGCAACGGACTGGCAGTCAA